>JASGCC010003719.1:0-22800 GCA_030067915.1 Hydractinia echinata | reverse complement strand
TAGTAACATTCCTGCAAATTGTTTTTCATAACAAACTGTACCCTAATAACCGAAGCTATGTTCTCTTAACTGGGAAATATTTAAAAAAGGTAAAAACCCTGAAAATTAGTTTTTTGAAATATATTTATAGTTTCTGAAGCTATTGTCACAGTTATGACGAATACAAAGAGAAATGCTGAATCTAAGTATAACTTATTCCTTAAATTATCTAAGCAGAAAAACTTGGTTAAAATTGTAGTCAAATGTCTAAACGTTCACGTAAACAACTGAAAGTTCTTACAAATTGGGTTGAAATAAATGAAAAAAGCAAGCACTATGACACACCCCGGCCTGCTGATTTGATTTACCACTCCTAAATGTCTGAAAACAATACACAACCGTTGGAATAGTTAAAAACCCGGCTAAATCTGCACCCACTGTGACATAATATATACTTCATACAGATCAGCCTAAATATGAATAAGTTTGTGAATCTTAGGAGAAATTTTAAACGCCCACCTTCTACATGTGTTTTTAAAACATCTAGATTCTGTTTACGATAATTTTTTAAATAGCACAGGTTTTCTTGTTAACTATCCATTGATATTGTATCAAAATATCTAATCCTACCTTTCTTTGCTGCTTGCTTCGAGATTTTGCAAACAAGTTTGACACATCGCATGTCCACATTCCAATTCCATAGCGTTCTTCATTAAATTCAAGCAAATAGGGCAAAGCAAATCTTGTATTGCTTCACCCACAACTTCATATTCGTATCCACCAGACATACTTGCTTATGCGTTTTGTTAGTTGATGTAGCTGTTAATGAACAATATATTGTTTCCTCTGTTTAATGTGGAAAAAGATATTTACAATAAATATTAAAAATGTCTATTATATCATTTTCAATAACCCTTAATAATAAATGTTATAATGTTGCACGTCAACATGTATTACCTAACGTTTTCTTTTAGGTGTTATGAAAGAGGTTTCTTTCTTAATGTTTTAACATTCAGTTATTTAACATCTTACATAATTTTCACACACAAAAATAACACCGTAACCAGTAAAATAGCTTCACAGGTAGAAATAGTTGACAGATCAGAGAAATGTAATTAGCAGATGCTGAGTGAATTATACTTGTTGATGTTACGCTAACTATGCAATGGCTGATACGATGACATTAGATTTCCTTTTAAAATCTTATGCCTATTTAACATTCAATAACTGCAGTAAATAATGCACCGATTGTATTAATAAATCATTTTTAGTAGTTGTAGTGTTATATTCCACTACACAGCATTAATGTGAAGCAAAACATCTTGGTCAATTTAAATGGCAATTTAGCAAAAGAGGAAAATAATATACAGTAACTAGAATCATAATACAAAATAAAAATATTTTGTTTGAAATGTGAAGTAAATATAACAATATCATCATTCAAGTAAGAATATCAGGACGAAACTTAGCCGTGAATACTTGTATGAATTAAATTGACTGAGAGTATGTCCAAATTGAGCATGAGGATCAGAAACAAGTCTTGTTTCTGACTCTCTAAATCATTGCAGCTGGATGCACCTGTGGTTATTTACAAATATATTCCAATAAAGAAACGTTAAAACTCATACCTAAAAATTAAGGTAACAAAAACACCTTTACAAACTAAATGTGTATAACAACAGGCAGGACAGATAAAATGTAATTATCTACAGGAAAAAAGGTTAACAATCCTAAAAGATATATACATGCATCGATTCAAGAAAAACTATTTATTATTTAAATATCTTCCACCGTTTTTTAAATCAAAGGCAACCATTACTAATTTTGACTTTTGAATCTCTAATACTTCTGCTTGAACTTTTATCGATTGGGTATCCATTGGTAACCTTACAATGAGGGTAAACACTAAGATTCACAACTTCACTTTATTAACACGCCCCTCGCCCCCACCTGTTAAAAAACTCAAAAAAAATACATCCGCTTCTGTAATTATCCCAGTTGAAAAGATTAATTGCACGCATATTTTTCAAATCATTAAAACATCGCAAGTAACTCAGGTTTTCTTGCAGTGTAACATATAATCTAACTACGAAATCAGAGCTGAATAAAACCGTTGTGTGTGAAGAAAATTAATAATACAATTTCATCAAAAATTGGAAATACACCATCTGCCTCACGCGTTAAAAATTACCAACCTCCAATCTCTCAAATTTGCGGACCTCCTTTTCGCTCCGCAATTAGTGTACAAAGAATACATAAGTGCAAAGTCTACGTTTCTGCTTCTTACTAGATTTTTTAAACAGTATATACGACAAGCGTTGTTCCTAATGATTTTGAACAAACTAGTGCTAATATTAGGGATAATACAAAAACCAAATAAACCAAATATGCTGTGCTAGATTATGTAATAGAACGTGATTTATGTGAGTAACCTTGGAGGAAAAAGAAAGAGGTATTTTATGTATGCTTTAAATGTATTGAATCTTAATTTTTTTTTAAAAAATAGATGGCAAGGTTACGGAATAGCTGTGGAGTAAAATTTGTAAGGAAGATATACTGAATAAATGTTGATGAACGTTTCTTTCATTGATGTTAGTTTCAACACTTCGGAGTTGTTTAGAAATAAGATTTTCCTTGTTTTGTTTAGCAAAGGGAAGAGCACGTACTTTCGTAGCTAATTATGCAATTGGAATAAAATGATAATATATCACTATGATACTGCCAATTCGTTGCATCTACTTGCAAATAGATATAAATATAGAGAGTATTTAAGCATTTTTGTCTTGTAAGAATCGCGTACCCACTTCATCGAAAAGTTCTGTTTTTCAGAAGATAGTTTTCAGTGAGGAAAGTAAAAGTAAATAGCTTGTTTAATTTTTCTTATCGTTTATCGTTTATTTTTAATTTTTAATTTTTACTTCTCAATTTTTAATTTGAAAGGTAATGAAATTAACAACATAAATTAACTAATCAGAGCATACTGTAATTGTTTTATTAAAAACAATTATAATTACAGATTTCAATTTACAAATAATTAATTCAATAATTTATTAACAACTTAACTGAAAGACATTCGTTTACATACACAATAATGCCATCACCAAATGTGTTTCCATCACGGGAAAACGTTCTTCTGCATCCTGAATAACAAAACTAAGCCATGACGAAGGATTCAAAGATGTTTTGAAGATGCATAGAATGATAATATTGAGTCACTGAATCGGTTTTCAGTAGTGACTACTTTCTTCAAACATTTAACAAAATTTCGGGCTATTACTTTGTTATCATTTTCTCTATTAAGATAATTTTTTGGATCAATATTATTGTGAACGATAAAAGTGATTTTTCTCTCCTAACAATTCTTTTCTAATATTTTATTGACTTCCATCGCCTTTATGATGATCTCCACATGCGATAATATAAGATATGCATACTATGATAATTTCAGTCATAATTAATTCAGCTATCAAAATTGCTTCTAACCTACTACATAGTAGGTTAGAAACAATTTTGTCAAGTTTTGGTTTATGCAAGTAATTTACGCAGGTATGAAGTATCACTTTATTGCGACATTTTGACATTGACGATTTGATGTAATGTTTCATACAGTCAGTAGTAGCAAAGGAAAACGATTTCACGTGAATTTTTCCTTATTATTCAACGATTGAGTAATTTTCCACTCTTTTACCTTCTTGAATTACCTAAAATTAAAGTAGCTTTGTGCGCACTACGATTAGATGCAGTTTCGTTATTCACATTGCGTTAGTAAATCTCTGTTTCTTAAGCAGCAAGTTTTCTCAAGCGTTGCTCTCTATGTCTTGTTAAGATTAATCGTTTCACACGAAACTTTTCATATTTTTTACATGATGATTAGTTCATATAACCTTTATTGAAATTACATAAACTGCTTTCCACGATATTTTAATACTTGGTTGACGTGAGAGACATGTAGGCTCTTCATGCAACAATGAATTTTGCATAAATATATAAAAAAGTTTGTTTTTTGTAAACAATCCCCCGTTAAAAATTCCATTTCATCTCTAAAGGATTTTATGTAGAACGTTTTCATCGGAATAACTCCTTTAAAATTAATTACTTGATTGTATCCACGTCTGAACTTTAAAAATTTCAGTTTAATAAAATCTTTCATGGAGTCTGTGAGATCTTCATAAATTTCATACTTCAATCTCTTGTACTTTATTTCCACGTACTTTTCAAAAATCAAATTCTCTAATTCAGTTGCACTCTCCTTTGAAATTAACCCAATATAATCATTACAATTTTTATTTTTTTGTAAATCTGAAACTTTTTATGCAACAAATTTTGCTCTGTGCAAATAAAGAAAAAAATGAAGAATACGTTCGTATTCTTCATTTTTTTCTTTATTCGCAAAACTGCCAAAAAAAGTTTTAAAAAACTTCTATACAGATACCTACTAGAATCTCGCGCTTTGTTTCAATAGAATATAGAGACTTGTTTCTCTTTGTTTTTTCTTCCTCCAAGAAGTAACTAATAACAGTTAGTCAACATTTTTACTTCGAAAACATAGAAGGCAATAGAATACGTTGATTATATTGCCTTCTATGTTAAATGAAAACATGTAGAAAAAATAATACAATCGCACTATCTGTATATATATACAAAAAATATAAAATATCTGCTAATATGAGTAAAAAGTCTTTTGCCTGGCATTTAATGAGTATAAAGTGAATTCGCAATGATTGCATCACAACCTACAAATATTTTTGTAAAAACCTTGAAATTCATGGATGCATCATTTGTAGTTCTTCTTACACGCATTGTGTGCAACAAACCTAAAAAGTAATTTTGAGCGTAAGATTAAAAAGGATTATTTTCCACACAACGTAAAAAAGAAGTTCAATCAACGACATGCAATCATATCTTAATGATGTACTTTAACATCTAATTCGAATAGGTTTCAATAACCGAGAGAAACTTCCAATATATCATGAATCACTATGCTCTTTCTTTTTCTTTTTCTTAAGCAGAAACATACCAAATCAGAAAAGGTTAACGAAGGTAAAATTCATCCAATGGCATGATGTTCAAAAAAATAGTTCTGTCAATACAAATGCAACTAAATACGAAAATCATGTGTTGCAGGTATATGAGTATATTATAAGTCATTATTTCAATATTGCAATATAAAAGCAACATACATATATGTTGGAAGAGTACTTTACAAAGCCGGTTGGTGATGGAAAAAATTTATACTTACGTAGTAGTTCAACAAACCATGTTTAATGCTAATGGTAAAAAGACTTTTTTCAAGCCAAAACTCTGTGAAACAACTTCCATGTTCAGAAACGTTTTTAAGCTTGACTGGAAAAATTATTTCGTTAAGAGTTAATTCTAACTCTCATAAAAAAGTATTCTCAAAGCTGTTTTATATGTTAAGGAATAAGCTGCTTAGTTCTTATCAGTTATTAATTTTTATTTATTTCTATGTAGTATATTATAACAATTGTTAAAAAAGTTATATTAAAAAAAAAATTCTGCTGGAGAGTGAAGTTTTTTTAAATCTAAATTAATTAATAAAAAATGTTGATGTATGACATAGCCAAAATATTTTTTGGCTATAACAATAACAGTTGGCATAGTAGCAGTATAGTGCAATAAGCTTATAAAAGTAAGATGCCCTAGCTCATAGCAATCTGCTCTGTCTGATAGGGGACATGGTAGTAAAACGTTCGTTAAGTAAAAGCATACAGTGAATATCTATTCATAATTAGTGGCAATGACAATTTTGCTGTAACCTGGTCTCGCTAACATTTAAATGGAGACATATACAATAATACACCACCTAAAGAACGTAGGCTACATTGAAGCCACGATTAGCTATTACATTATCACCTGAAGTTATTTTTTGTCACCAATTCGATCAGCCATTTGTGACTGTGATACTATCAGAGATGGATAACACCAATAATAAACGTGTTGTTCGAGTATGTAATTTCGACTGAATAGTTGTAACGAAATTTAAAATAGCAAAAAAAGTTCATAATGAATCAAGCTTATCCAAGTTGTTAATATTCTTGACATGTGCCGAGAACATATGGCAAAACAATCAGAAATATTATCAACAAACAGTCGAACGTTCAAATGCACTTAGACAATAAAAAATTCACCAATAAAGATAGTGATTCTTTACGACCAGGTTTTAAATAAATATATCAATTTACCTGATAGAGTAACTTTTTATGTTACCATATCATACCAATGAGCGACTCAAAATTTGGGAAGACGTGTTTTTATATTTCCATAAAGAAAATGTTTAGCGCTAATGTAAATTTATTTCCTTGTTAAGGTACTTTTCAGTACAATTATATTAGAAAGTTCAATAATGTCCTCCGTAATTTTTTCCTGAAGTATACATGTTATTACTAAAATTGAGATAAATGTATGTTGGCAATGTATGATAATGAAGCACCTTTGTCATTATTGAATATATAAAAGACTCCTAACTTAATCGTTAACTCTGTGTGTTATAAGAATAGTGTTTTTTCATTCTAATATGAAACTTCCTTACTTTCGTGCAAATGGACAGTTAGGATTGCAGGATACAAAAATGCTAACTGGTATTAAAATCACCCCTTAGGTGCTGTTATTTAAGCACTCTAATCGAACTGAACAAAAGCAACCAATTTTTGTGGGCAAAAATAAGTAAATAAAACCTAAGAAAAAACAATCCATATCAATGATATAATATACGTGGTGTATTGTTTTTGCTTTCATTTCATTGGGAATGCATGCAAAATTTCAAAGATGAGGATATTTTTAGGATATTCTCAACTTTTTGTGTAATTTCACCTTGAAAATTCTTATATAGTATACTCTTATTAAAAAAAGCATGTAGCTAAAAAATATAGTGAAAATAAAACGACGTTGCTGCCCACTATATTAGATGTTGAAAAGAAATATTCGGTTTACAAGAAGGAGCTGAGATCTTATAAAAGCAGTCTAGATGGTTTAGCTGAAGCAAAACTGGTATGTAAGTTTAATGATGGTTTAATTCTACTATGCAAATATCTACCTCGTCATATTTATTTTACAGTGATTTTGTCGGAAGTTAATTGACAAGTGTTTGGTAACAAAAAAACTATTTTTACCATCTATAAAATGCATTGTATAGTCAAACTAAACATTGCTTGTAAAAATATTTCATAAGGGATTAAAATATTAATTCAAGGTTTTTTTCGTGGCATGTACTGCTACATTCAAAAGCTGCATAATTCAAAGCGTGAGAATATTTTTTTTCTTTTCACATTGTCATTACTACTAGCGTGTTTTATTATATCTTTATCCATGCTATCTTTAGCTAGCCATTCATGCAACGTGATGCTTATAATTCGTCTAGAATGAATGCATCTGCTGGAAAGTTAAAAAATCAATGCGTTACTTTATAATATTGCAATATTCAGATCATACATTGTGTGGAAAAACATCGACATGGCACAGGCTTGTAGAGACATGACCTTTGTCGATTTATTCACAATGTGAAAATCTACAATGTACAAGATGAAATTAAACTTGTTTAGAATGTGACAGAGAAAATGTCCGTACAGAGTTTAAGCTTGAAGAAAAAAAGGCATTTAAAAAAAATATTTTAAGTCCCTTATAGTAAATGCTCTTTGTAACATCTTTTTTACTCTGTAACTTTCGTCGAATCTTTGTAAAACAATTTGGAATTTAATTTACTATCAAAGCAAGCTATAAATGCAATACACATACAGTTTCTATATATTAAATACATGTTTTGTATTTACGACTTGAAATTACAAACACAAATCAAAGATATAAAAACTGGAAATACAATTTGATCTGTATTTCCTTTGCATGAATTAAGTTGATCGAAAGTGTCACAATCTCAGTAAAAGTAACAAAAATACTCTTACAATTTAGATAGGAATTATTTTGCAACAGTTTGGACAGTTAAAGTCCAATCCTTTAAAGAAAATTAGGAAAGTAAATGTTAACTGTACACATCAACCCGGTGCCAGGAGAAGATTTTACGATTACCAGACTTTTTTCTACTCATGCTGAAGACAATTTGATGATAATTTTTATTTTAAACGTCTTACACATACCTTTTTAAATCAGAGTCGATTATTATTATTTTTTATCACAAGTAACACAGCTATCCATGCTATGCAGAAAATAGTCTTACTAGAATGTCAGAACTTACTAAAACAGTTGTGTTCGGAAAAAACTACAAACACAATTTTCATTAAAATATGAAAACTACTAAAGCATCTATTGCTGACCGTTTCTCTAATTCACGCCTTAAAAGTTACTGAGCTCCTACCCCCAGTAATCACCCCTCTCTATTTCCTCTCCAGAATTAGTTTATAAAGAATGCGTAATTGCAAAACATACCTTTCTGCTCCCTGCTAGATTTTGGAACAGTGCCCACACATCCATGTTCACATTCCAGCTGCACAATTTGGAAACATTCCAACAACAACTTCATTTTTATAATCGCCAAACATGTGTTATTGTTTGTTTTTCTTCTAGGATATTATGAGGATGTCTGCATTATCAATATTTATTATATTTGGCGAATCCAAGATTGTGTCAAATCTGGTGTGGGCCTAATTTGGCGAAGTATTGCAAACAGTGTTAGTTTTCTCATAAGCATAGTCATTTATTAATAAAAGTAATGTTTAAACTGCAATATTATTTGTATTCATTCATTATTAAATATTTTGTCAAAAGCATTGCGCTTAAAATCGACCTAATCATTGTTATTTTTTATTGGAACTGATATTTTTTTAATTTAGCGTGAATTTAGTTTCAGGAATGGTCAGATTCAGGCTTTATTTAATTTGGCGAATTTTACCAAAGTTCCTCAACCTTACATAATTTTTTCTCTGCAAAAATTTCCTTCTTAAAGTAAATGACAAAATTAATCCTTATAAATTAATTATTTAAAGATTTAAGGAGTTTTTGCGTTTCTAAATCTAATTTTCTCTATTTTATAACTTATACTTATCTTTATTACACTCTAGTTTGCCCGATGTGTTCAAATAACCTTGGGAAATAGTGTTATAATGATTCTTGTCATGTTTTGTCATCTTTAGGATGCAGTAGAATGTACAACTCATTGTTTTATTTATTTATTTGATATTTTTTCCTCCTTGTTCTTGCTGCTAGCAAAACAGAAATTTATAAGAATTTTTGTAGCATTTAAAGAAAAATATTACTGCATCCAGATTTACAGAAGTTCACGACAAGCATTGTTGTTAATTTTGTTGTTTACAAATTGTTGCAGATATCAGGCAAACACAAGAAGGAAATAAACAAGTTTGTCATGTTGTGCCAGATTATGCAATAGAGGATAATCAAAGTGACATTGTGTAAGTAATTAATGTTACCAAAATAATATGCAAAATACAAATAAGAAAACAATATCCTCCAAAAACTGATACTTGCAAAATAAAAAGTGCAAGAAATGATGACGTAATACATAGAAACAAATCATACTATCACACTATCTATTCATATACAGATACAAAAATATAAAATAACTGATAATATTACTAAAAATGCCACAAAAATGAGGCCACTACCACTGGCAACTTTTATAGAATATTAAGAGAATTTAAAAAAAAAATACATTAGGTATATCAAAAAACAAAAAAATATATTTTATATAAAAATAAAATGTGTAATCTTACCAAAACGTAGTTCGTGGAGATGAAGTGTTAAGATATGCATACGTATTTTCTTACATTCGCATCAAACAAAATTCTTTCCATATAAATTTTATTGCAGTATTAATTTCAACGCTAGTTTTTTAATTGAGTGGCCCAGTGAATTTTTAAATCCAGAATTCGTTATTGGCGGGAAGAAAGTTTTAAAAGTTTTCCTTTTTATGTTAATTTTTCTTATAGCTACACATATCAGAAGATATGGGAAGTGCTATCATGACCATTGAAAAGTTAACGAGAAATAGCTAGTAAAACACAAAATTCTTTTAATTTGTGTATGTGTGAAAGTATGATGTTGAAAACAGAGGAAAAGGATTCGTTATTGCTTGAAGTTTATATAACTGGTTTACTCTACCACATTATATTGTAACAACAACAGCAAAAGCCAACACACAGGATAATCTTTATACACTACCACGAGAAAACCAGGAAACCTTTCTAAAGAAGAAAATACTCGGATTTGCCATCCGCACATTACTGAAGAATGTTTCGTAGATTTTACCTATATAGTTGATGTGTTGAAAATATGGTTCGGTCAGTGTTGTCATGACTTAATCAGTAGCGTATGGCTCTCCAGAGTACGGAATTGGAAAATAGTTTTAGGCATCCTTGTCATTTTAAAGAAAAAGTTTTACTGCATCTGATAAAAGAATTATAAGAAATTTCCACTGGACCAATCATTAAAAATTTGCACGATCAACATGCTATCAATACCTAACCTCCTTCGAATAACTTTAAATTCCAAAAGTCGAATGGTCTATTTTGTGCATAAAAATACATATGCACAAAATAGACTGTTCTGCCAAAAAAAAAATACCTCGTATACAGAGCTTCGATAAGAAAATCATCAATACATCAAGAAATTTAGATTCCAAAATAATAAAAAAGTTTTATTAATTGCTTTTAATAAAGCAATTAATAAATCTAACCAGAATGAACAAATAGTTTTATTTAGAAATGGTATTACATAGAATTCTATTATCTTCTAATCACGAAATTACTTTTTAATTAATTATAATTATTACATACTAATTAATAGCATTGATAATGATTTAATAAAATCGCTTTTGCTGAACAAGTCATTGTTTAATCATTTCATAACAGCATTTTAAAATATAAAAATAGGCAGCTAATAATAATAAATTATATGAGCCCCAAATACATTTTTGGTGCACACGTATTTTTCGCACAGTGCATATAAATGAATTAACATATTTTAAAAACACAAAAAATTACTAATAAAATTCGTTACTTTCATAAACTTCAAATGCATATCATGCAATGGTATCGGTTAGCTTTTTAGTGATGATAACTAACCAGCAAGCAATCATTTACAACAAACATTTTATCACTCAACTCTGTAACATTTATGGCTTCGTAATTACCACCAATCTTGAAGTTTTTCCTTTCTATTTTCGAATTGTAAATATAGAAAGACTTCACAGCAGGTTTCTCTACATATAAATAAAGGATGCCTAAGAAAAAACAAAATATATTTTAGGTCAAAGTTCAGTCTAAATAGCGTTTAAGAAGTCGAAGGGGATAGCTATAATAACAAGAATACTAAAATGTAACTAGTTTTTTGATCAGTGACATAAAAAAACAACATTAAAAAACGTGCCTTAAAATGAAGTGGAAAAGTGAAAAACACTGGAAAAAATTTAAACTTAAAAAATGATAGAACATTGATTATTCCATTAATGTTCCAAAGAAAATAGGAAAGAAACAAGAGATACAGGTTGTTTCTAATCAATACAGATTGGTTCTTATAAGTTATTTGAAAAGCATTGTCGCATAATATACGTCGTTTTTGCGGACGTAAATAAAATAGTAGCGACATCAATTACAGTATTGTATTTTTCACATTGAAATGCGTAATACTTCCGCGGCAGAAAGTTTCGAGAGGAAAGAAAATGCAAAAATTTCGCAAAATAACTTTTGCAATTAAGTAAAAATTGGGCAAAATAAAATGAAATTTAGGTAAACAGGACAGGAAAGGAAAGAATAATTAATAGAAAAGAATTTACATTATTATTGTCATGTTTTCATACTTTTTTTATACCTTTGTTGTTTTCTTAGCTGTTTTGAAGTTTTATTTTCAAATTGTTTTTACCTGTAAACATCTACCAAAACTTACCATCGCGGGTATATCTTATAGATACATCTTCATTGTCGACTAAAACTGTTGCGCGAACTATCAAATACATAGGCAAAGATGAATGTAAGTAAAGTTTGTAAAAGTGTCCTTTCTCACATAAATACTTGGTGTTTGCTTCCATTGTGTTAAGTAAAGAACGAAATCTTTCCTTGTATTCCAAAATTGATTCAATATGTTTTTCTTGGCCTTCTGCAAATAGTTTTCTAAGTACCTCATTAAACAACTTTTCCTGATTTAACTCAAAGACAAACACATCTTTCTTAATAGTTAACATGTATTTTTCTAACATTCCCCTAAACTGATTTGAAAACGCATTAAACATCTCTCTGTTTGCAGCATCGTCTCTGGCACATATTTCTTTCAACTTATTCCTTAACCATGGCAATCCCTTGATTATTAACCAAAATTTTTTATCAAATTCTTTTACCATATCTTCAACAGGTGGTTCAATTCTCACACATTTACTTTTCATCTCCAACTTAATCCTATCTAAAAGTTTAGCTGTGTACCACTTCTCTTCCTGCAAAACCCTTTTTGTTTCTTCATTTCGCATACATTTAATTGTTCGACTTACTTCAAGGTTTTTAACTCTCAATTGTCGAATTTCAGCTGTCAGTTCGTTAATCTTCTTTTCCGTAACATCATTAACACTCTTTAAAGTTAAAGACAAGTGATATTCAGAAGCATCCGAATCATGTTGCGGCATATATTTCCTGGCAGACTAAAAAAATAATAAAAAAGACACATATCTTTCAGCATTTTGTGTAAATACTGGAAGAGAATGCTGGGTGTCAAATTTGTTAGTGATAAAATGGTCTTTTTAGAAAAATTTCAAAGAAATCTGAGGTTTTAAATGAAATCTGAGGTTTTAAATGGCATCAAAAAATCTGTAAAATCCGAAATACAATAAAATTGGAAAAATATTTTTGACCTAACAAACCCATCATAAGGAATATTATTTTTTTGAAAAGAGGTAAGTATTTAAGCATTTCAAACAAAAATAAAAAAAAATCAACATAAAATAAACACCGAGCTTTAAGTAAATATATTTTTACCTATTCGTAAAAATATGCTAATATACTAAGGTGTGAAAGTTGTTAAAAATGTTTAAACGTACTTTTCTCTGACTTGATTATACATGGATGGATAAGTTTGTTTGACAAAATTAAAGAAAACCGTTGTAAGAAAGAGATTAGCAACATTGTATTCCTGGCACCTGCTGAAATATGCTGTTAGGCAGAAAAAAAAATATTTTCGGACACAACAACAATTTTAAAAAAATATGAGAGCATATTTTAGGCAAAGAAGACGTAAGTTTGATTACTTTGTTTGTAGTATTTTTGTCACTAAAACTTGCTTTGTCTTTATATATAGCATTACAATGGAAAAAATGACACAAAAATTTATACTGTAAAAAGCCACATTTATTTGACTTGTTCTGCAAATATTTTTTGAAAATATACACAGTATTCTCCGCAGTGAAATAAAAATAAGGCAGATATTCTCTATTGAATAGGGCTATTTTGGTATAAGCAAAACACTAGAAAAACGTAAAAATTGTCGGACTTTCATGCTTAAAACGGTGCAGGCATTGAAAGTTTATCACAAAAAATCACACCATTTAAATCTACTCTTACGGAGCAATAAAAACGTTTGGTTTTTTATTATCTATTTACAAAATAACATTAAAAGTTGCTTCTCGTGTTTCTTTGTTGTACTTTTTTTACTTTTCGCTGTTTTGATATGTGAATTCATTTAAAGCAAAAAAACAGATACCAGTCGAGAGTTAACCATGTCCTAAAAATTATTCACAAATTCTTCACTATTCAAAAATCCTTGTAAACCCAAAGCATAGAGGTATATTGAGCAAAACGTTTTCTTTGAGATATGATTTAAACTACGTACACAAATAACTTTTTTATAGAAAAACTAGAAAAAAAGGTTGTTGTTTAATATTTCCCTTTTTCATTTTTTCCAGACAAAATTTCATATTTTTTAATTAAACTAAGTATACTAGGAATCATAAGGTTTCTAACGAAATAGGTGGATGTTTTGTGGGTTTTTCATGTACCTTTGGTATGTTAAAATCAATATCTATAATTTCTCAAATATGTAAAAATCGTGGTTGGACAGGTTGTGATTTATATTATGTCGTATCTTTAATTTGATCATTAAATGACAATACCAGGCTTGCTTTTTTTGTTAGTTCATTAAAGCTGGGAAATACGGTATGTAAGTAGAATCTCAGACTTACAATGGTTAGAAACCTTTATTTTTATTTTGGTATTGTGACTGTTTATTGTTTGAATTACAACAGCTTTTTCTTACAGTGTATGCCGAGTTAACAGAAATATCCATAATTTCTCGAACATGTAAAAACCGGACAAGTTGTGATTGACATTATGTCGTATCTTTAATTTGATCTTTGACAATGGTTATAAACCTTTATTCTTATTTTGGTATTGTGACTGTTTATTGTTTAAATTAAAAAAGTCCTTTCTTACAGTGTCAATAAAGCCCTGATAGGATAAACTTTAAATTAAGAAAAATACAGGAATTACTTATGTAGTATATACTCTAACGGAGAGACACATCAACAAAACCAAAAGCCAGCACCTACCTCAAGGTGACACCCAAATGGTAAAAATTCGCAAGAAATAACTTCATTACTGCAACATTTACGATGATCCCCCACCTAAAATAAACATCATTCAACAACCTAATGTTATGTCTAACATTTGAAATGTATGTCAAAAGTCAATACAACTGTAGTTACACTTTGATATGACGAGTAACATATCTTCAAATAACTTCACAAACAGTCAGTTAAGTAATTGAACAAATACGAAATACCATGTTTCTTTCCATTTTATTCATTGAACATTTGTTCGGGCAACAAATAGGATATTTGTCACAGGCGTTGTAATGATCCTAGAAAAGAAAATATTAAATAAATGCAATCTTGTTGTCGAGTCGAGTTTTTTGCATATTTCTGCAACATTACACAAAATAAATTTGTATAATTTCGTAAAAATGGTATGGTAGAAATTTTGGGCATATGCAACGTAAGAAATTCCATTGTATGCGCAGGCAAAAAAAATGTGTCTCAAAGGTTTCATTAGAAGTTGAAAATTAGTACTTGAAAGTTTTGAACCTACAGATGTTTTCTTTTAGGCAGATTTAGAAGGCCGTCGTAATTACGTGTAGTAGGTAAACAACTCGCCTGATATTTAACTGAGTACTGAGGCGGAAAAACATTAGGTTCAAATAAAAAACAAGAAAAATAAATGATAAGAAAATGCCCTTGCCTTGTGGTCGCTAATTGTGCTAAAGTACTGTTTATAACGCGTTCTTCGTTGTATGTCAAGAATTATTTAAAAATTATAGCCATAGCCAAGTATTATAGTCAAGTAATCCAACGAAGGAAAGTGTGAGTAGTGAGTTAGAAACAGTTGAAGAAAAAGAAAGAGAAATAAATAATTTTAACGAAATTCCACAAACTTAGGTATAAAAATCTGAGTGAGTAGCTGCTCTAACTCGGCGACATTCGGCGTCACACGCTGGATTTAGCACTACAGAGTAAATGTCTCTCCACCATTATGAATTGTTATTCCCCGTCATTCATAAGGTATTCTTTTTCAATTAAAGTTTTGATGATATTTGATTTTAACAGATGCTCGTTAATTGTAATTTAAAAATGACTACCACATTTACGATGTGACTGTCTATCCAAAAGACAATTCCGTACTTTTAATTTACTCGGACAATGCTAATGGGTGCATGGCGTGACCATGTGTAACAATAACAAAAAACATGGAATCACATACTTAACATAGCATCACGTTCCTGAGGATATTTTATGTACATTTATAAGAACTTTTTCGATTACAGAACCTCCCAGTTTTAAAAAGTATCTCATAGCGAGCGAGTATTGTAAATATTTGATAAAGAGAAGTGATCAAAAGTAAGGCAACAGCCAGGTAGTTTGAGTAAGCTAAAACGTTTAATTCATAAAGAACAACACAGAAACTATTATTCCCTCATTATAGTCTGAAAATTATTGATTTATTTATATACGCATCAGCATCATCATTCTCGGCTTAACGTCCGTTTTCCATGCTAGCATGGGTTGGACGGGGTATATTAATGACCTTCTTCCAATCTGATCTAGACTGTGTTAGATCTAAACTCAACTTCCGCTGTATCAAGTCTGTCCTTATAACCTCCTGCCAAGTCTTTCTCGGTCTGCCTCTGGGCTTTGCCCCAGGAACTATCAAGTCTCTACACTTTCTTACCCAATTATCCTCCTCCATTCTTTCCAAGTGCCGCAGCCAATTCAATCTTATTATCTGGATAACATCTTTAATTCTACGGATACTTAGCCTGCTTCTTAGCTCATCTGAACTCTTTCTGTCTCTCAGACTGGCGTTACACATCCACCTAACCATTCTCATATCATTCCTTTCTAAACGGTCAAGATCTTCCTGCTTCACTGCCCATGTCTCACCACCGTACAACATAACGCTTCTTACACAGGCCTCATACAACCTACCTTTTACCTCAATTGACAAGACTCTGCTGGTCAACAAAGGAAGTAACTCTCTGAACTTTTTCCAAGCAGAACCTATCCTGCAAGTAACACTTCTTCCAACACCCCCTTCACTGCCCAACATATCACCTAAGTAACAGAAGTTCTCAACTATCTCTAACGAGCCACTGTTGTACATCATTAAAGCTGGAAATACTTCATTCTCTATAATCTCACCTTTGCAACGCTTGCATACAAACTGAATGTCAGCTTTTAACCTTCCACCAATACTACTGCACTTCTTATGTACCCAATGCTTGCAAGTCTGACAAAAAATTGAGTTACTACCAACCCCTTTCCTGCAAACTCCACAAGACCACTTTCCAACTACAAGGTCACACTTGGATGCAATGCTACTAATCATGACTTTAGACTTTGCTGTGTTCACCCTTAGCCCTTTCTCTTCTAGTCCTTTCTTCCACTTCTCAAACTTTTCAACTAATTCTTCCATCGACTCTGCTATGAGAACCAAATCATCTGCATACAATAACTCCCATGGACAACCTGTTCTGAACTCCATCGACAGCGCTTCTAAGACTAGAACAAACAACAAAGGACTCAGTACAGAACCCTGATGTACACCAACATTTACACTAAATTCATCACTAAGTGAATCGTTAATCCTGACACGTCTTCTAGCATTGCTGTACATAGACTGTACCATCGTAACTAGCCACTCATCCACACCTAATTTTCTCATAGCCCACCAAATAACTTTACGTGGCACTCTATCAAAAGCTTTCTCTAAATCTACAAAGGCAAAATAGAGATTCTTTCTCTTTCCTAAATACTTTTCCTGAAGCTGTCTGAGTAAAAATATTGCATCTGTAGTGCCACGCCCTGGAACAAAACCAAATTGCATCTTATCTATATCAATTCTTTCTCTAAGTAACTTATCAATCACTCTTTCAATAACTTTCATTACTTGATCAACCAACTTCAAACCTCTATAGTTACCTCTTTCTAATGCATCACCCTTGTAATGCACCACGTAATACAATACAACGCAATACAATGAAAACATAAAAAGCCACCCCCCTTAGGAACTACTTTTTTCTATGATGACATGCATCCAGTAACTATGTTATGTGTTTATGATCACATGATTTGTGCAACAAAATGCAATGCTGTGTCTGTACGTGAAAGAAAATTGGGTAAGTTGGTTATTACCATGGCAACTTTGAACATGTTGGTTGTCAGTTAACAAAAAAATTTTCACGATAACGTTTTTTCACATAATTGTAGTATTTCACAAATGGTGATCTCAAAACAAACAAGCCGCCTTGTTAAAAAAAAACTCGTTTTATCTATCATAAACTTAATTAAGAAAGCATGCAGCGAAGCACAAAACCGTACCTCCATTTCCAATTTTAAACATGTAACCGAGCAATACTCGCATGTTACAGGCTGATACAAACATTCTTCTTGATGACTACAAAGCATATGACGTTCGATTGTTTCTTTACAATGTTCAAATGTACAATTTAAAAGCTGAAAATTGCACTCCTTTTGAAGGTGGTACTAAAAAGAAAACAATGTGCCAAACTGAAAATTGAAAAGCTTTTTGGTAACATTTTGGTCTATTAAAATCATAAGATTAGGCTTTGGTATCAAAGAACCTTATTCCAGGAAATTAATGAGGCACACAATCATTCACGAAATTAATAACGATTACAAAACTAAATTGAAGGAAATTAACCCGATTGCATGTAAAAACCTATAGAAAAGATTTTAATTAACACGTTTTAGCCTAATAGACTTACAAAAAGGTTGGAAATAACGCGAATAAGGAACTATAGTTATCTCTATTTGGAGAATGGGTACATTGATAAAACATTGTCCAACGCCTAGCCAGAAGGTAGGTATGTGAATTTAAATGAAAAGGAGAATAAAAGCCGTTTTAAGTGTTGAATTAAAGCCCTTAACTCCAATTGTAAATTTTTAATATTTTTTACTTGTTCAGAACTTTTGTTTTACCTATCAGTAACCTTTCTTAAAAATTATATATTAACTTCATTAACTAAATAATGTTGAAGGATACGCTAGGAAAAAAAGTTTGATGTTGTTGGCAAGCTGCAATACCATTACGCTTAACTGTTATGTATGTGTCAATAAACATTATACTAAATTAAGTTTTCTTTATTTTGATTAGCCAAAGAGTTAAAGGGTCGGCGCTCTAAGTGCAACAATTAGATTAATTCAACTTTTTTATCTGAGTTATAGCACATTGATTTGCGCCGAGTTAGCGGCAGGTTTTATTCACTGCACATGAGTTGCGTAATATAAGTCAGCGGTGTTTGAGCTATAGCGTTAAAGGAGCTAAATGGAGACGAGCCTTGTGTTGTAGTTAGTAATGCAAATATTCTTAATTTGCGTTAATTTTGTGCCCAGTAATTTTAGTTAGTTTTTGAAAGCAATTGAGAATAAACGATTTGTAACAAGAAAAACCATAGCAAGAAAATCCTGGCAGATCCTAATCCTCAACAAAAGACACCTACCAGCATATTACTGAGTTCTCCAATCCATGCACAACCCTTAATTAAATTCTCGCACTTTACTTTAACTCCTAGAACAATCCTATTTATCGTTTTATTAGGATTTACCTAAGAAAATGCAAAAATACGCATAAATAAATTAGGCATTCATGTTCATTAAAGAATAAAATATAGGTCTATCAGTATTCTTACACGTTCACTATGGATTTCTTGCTGACAACTTGGACAAGCAAATCCATAACCTCTAAACACAAAAGAGAAATGAAGGGATATAATGAAAAAAACAATGTATTTATACTAAAGTATTATTCTGAAAATAGGGAATTACACTTTTCCGTGTTTGAAGGAGAGCATGGGTTTAGACAGTTATGTTTCTATGGAAGAAATAACTGTTCATTGGATGCATTATAGCAGTATTGGACTAAAATTGTAGCATGGAGAATCATAACTAGTTAATTGTAATCATCACAATTGTTGTTTTTGAAACTTTGTACGGAAAAATAAAAACATGAAAAATAATACTTATGAGGTCTTATGAGAAATTTATAATATACTTTGGCTGCAACATTTGTTATATAAAAATTTAGCAATCTACTATCTACTAATTAGAATTTATCGTCTTAGGACAGAACAAGCTAAATGAAATAATCTTCCACATAGTGTTAATTAGGATTGTTTGAGTATACAAAGTGGACAGATTGATAACAACTTAAATATTAAATATGTTTATTTTTTGAAATTTTTTATTTCCCTTTACAGAAAGCATATTTTACTGCAAGTTTTAAATGTTTTTTTGTCATGTGTATACTATAAATGTTTTCATATATGCCCTCCAACGTATAACATATTTGCATTCTTTCTTCATTAACATGCTTTAAAGGGGTCTGCTTGGAGACGAAATCTAAAGCATGTAATAAGCATAAATTATGAAACACTGTGGTTGACGGTCCCATTGGTTGAAGCTACATGTGCTTCATTTTTTTTAATCAATGTACGACACATTATCTGATTTTGCAACAGATAAAAGACCAGAAACGATTTTCTTTCCATCATCAACATTTACTAAAACAGCTGTCAAATCATCAAATGACATAGTTGGTAACATTCCTGCAATTTGTTTTTCATAACAAACTGTACCCTAATAACCGAAGCTATGTTCTCTTAACTGGGAAATATTTAAAAAAGGTAAAAACCCTGAAAATTAGATTTTTTGAAATATATTTATAGTTTCTGAAGCTATTGTCACACTTATAACGAATACAAAGAGAAATATTGAATATAAGTATAACTTATTCCTTAAATTATCTAAGCAGAAAAACTTGGTTAAAATTGTAATGAAATGTCTAAACGTTCACGTAAACAACTGAAAGTTCTTACAAATTGGGTTGAAATAAATGAAAAAAGCAAACACTATGACACACCCCGGCCTGCTGATTTGATTTACCGCTCCTAAATGTCTGAAAACAATGTACACAACCGTTGGAATAGTTAAAAAACCGGCTAAATCTGCACCCACTGTGACATAATATATACTTCATACAGATCAGCCTAAATATGAATAAGTTTGTGAATCTTAGGAGAAATTTTAAATGCCTACCTTCTACATGCGTTTTTAAAACATCTAGATTCTGTTTACGATAAGTTTTTAAATAGCACAGGTTTTCTTGTTAACTATCCATTGATATTGTATCAAAATATCTAATCCTACCTTTCTTTGCTGCTTGCTTCGAGATTTTGCAAACAAGTTTGACACATCGCATGTCCACATTCCAATTCCATAGCGTTCTTCATTAAATTCAAGCAAATAGGGCAAAGCAAATCTTGTATTGCTTCACCCACAACTTCATATTCGTATCCACCAGACATACTTGCTTATGCGTTTTGTTAGTTGATGTAGCTGTTAATGAACAATATATTGTTTCCTCTGTTTAATGTGAAAAAAGATATTTACAATAAATATTAAAAATGTTATTATATTATTTTCAATAACCCTTAATAATAAATGTTATAATGTTGCACGTCAACATGTATTACCTAACGTTTTTTTTTAGGTGTTATGAAAGAGGTTTTTTTCTTAATGTTTTAACATTCAGTTATTTAACATCTTACATAATTTTCACACACAAAAATAACACCGTAACCAATAAAACAGCTTCCAGGTAGAAATAGTTGACAAATCAGAGAAATGTAATTAGCAGATGCTGAGTGAATTATATATGTTGATGTTACGCTAACTATGCAATGGCTGATACGATGACATTAGATTTCCTTTCAAAATCTTATGCCTATTTAACATTCAATAACTGCAGTAAATAATGCACCGATTGTTTTAATAAATCATTTTTAGTAGTTGTAGTGTTATATTCCACTACACAGCATTAATGTGAAGCAAAACATCTTGGTCAATTTAAATGGCAATTTAGCAAAAGAGGAAAATAATATACAGTAACTAGAATCATAATACAAAATAAAAATATTTTGTTTGAAATGTGAAGTAAATATAACAATATCATCATTCAAGTAAGAATATCAGGACGAAACTTAGCCGTGAATACTTGTATGAATTAAATTGACTGAGAGTATGTCCAAATTGAGCATGAGGATCAGAAACAAGTCTTGTTTCTGACTCTCTAATCATTGCAGCTGGATGCACCTATGGTTATTTACAAATATATTCCAATAAAGAAACGTTAAAACTCATACCTAAAAATTAAGGTAACAAAAACACCTTTACAAACTAAATGTGTATACAACAGGCAGGACAGATAAAATGTAATTATCTACAGGAAAAAAGGTTAACAATCCTAAAATATTATACATGCATCGATTCAAGAAAACTATTTATTATTTAAATATCTTCACCGTTTTTTAAATCAAAGGCAACCATTACTAATTTTGACTTTTGAATCTCTAATACTTCTGCTTGAACTTTTATCGATTGGGTATCCATTGGTAACCTTACAATGAGGGTAAACACTAAGATTCACAACTTCACTTTATTAACACGCCCCTCGCCCCACCTGCTAAAAAAACTCAAAAAAATACATCCGCTTCTGTAATTATCCCAGTTGAAAAGATTAATTGCACGCATATTTTTCAAATCATTAAAACATCGCAAGTAACTCAGGTTTTCTTGCAGTGTAACATATAATCTAACTACGAAATCAGAGCTGAATAAAACCGTTGTGTGTGAAGAAAATTAATAATACAATTTCATCAAAAATTGGAAACACACCCTCTGCCTCACGCGTTAAAAATTACCAACCTCCAATCTCTCAAATTTGCGGACCTCCTTTTCGCTCCGCAATTAGTGTACAAAGAATACATAAGTGCAAAATCTACGTTTCTGCTTCTTACTAGATTTTTTAAACAGTATATACGACAAGCGTTGTTCCTAATGATTTTGAACAAACTAGTGCTAATATTAGGGATGACACAAAACCAAATAAACCAAATATGCTGTGCTAGATTATGTAATAGAACGTGATTTATGTGAGTAACCTTGGAGGAAAAAGAAAGAGATATTTTATGTATGCTTTAAATGTATTGAATCTTAATTTTTTTTTTAAATAGATGGCAAGGTTACGGAATAGCTGTGGAGTAGAATTTGTAAGGAAGATATACTGAATATATGTTGATGAACGTTTCTTTCATTGATATTAGTTTCAACACTTCAGAGTTGTTTAGAGATTTTCCTTGTTTTGTTTACCAAAGGAAAGAGCACGTACTTTCGTAGATAATTATGCAATTGGAATAAAATGATAATAATCACTATGATACTGACAATTCGTTGCATCTACTTGCAAATAGATATAAATATAGTGAGTATTTAAGCATTTCAAGATAAAA
>JASGCC010003718.1:0-22806 GCA_030067915.1 Hydractinia echinata | reverse complement strand
TATTAGCCTAAAAATACAATTCAAATTTGAATTAGGGAGTCAAAGTGAATGGTAATTGGATATCAGCTGTTAGTCGTCATAAATGTGCCCACAAATAATTTGTCAACTTACTACTGTCGTTAATATGAACACAAGGACACAAAAAATGTGAGGTACCGTTACAAACCAAATAAAAGCAACGGTCCCGATAAAGAATAGTTAGAATGACCAAGTAAAGAAATCAGTAAGCAAATGTTGAAATCTTCATACAGAGCCAAAACTTTCATTCGCGGACACGTATTAATCAAAGGTTTACACACGTTCAATCAGTGTGATAAAGCCTTCGAAATTGCACAAAAATAGAACCATACCTTTGAATCGAACACAACACGATCACCACGACGTTTGCCTTTAACCTTAAGTAAATTAAGATACACATGGTAACAATTGGAATAGATTCTAACTCAACAAGTCAGAAAAAACCTTCAAACTTATAAATAAAAAGATGTTACCTTTGACTATTACAGCAGTATCAGTGGCTTTCTTCGTTATTAGCCTAAAATACAATTCGAATTTGAATTAGGAGGTCAAAGTGAATGGTAATTGATATCAGCTGAGTTCGTCATAATATGTACCCAAAAAATAATTTCAACTTACTACTGTCGTTATATTGAACAAGGAACAAAATGTGAGGTACCGTTACAAACCAAATAAAAGCAACGGTCCCGATAAGAATAGTTAGAAAGACCAAGTAAAGAAATCATAACAAATGTGAAAATTTCATTGGAGCCACCACTTTCATTCGCGGACCACGATTTTAATCAAAGGTTTACACACGTTCAATCAGTGTGATAAAGCTTCTGAAATTTCAACAAAAAATAGAACATACCTTTGGATCGAAACACAAACACGTCATCACGACGTTTGCTTTTAACCTTCAGTAAATTAAGATAACACATGGTACAACTGGAATAAGATTCTAACTCAACAAGTCAGAAAAAACTTCAAACTTATAAATAAAAAGATGTTTACCTTGACATTAACGGCAGTATCAGTGGCTTCTTTCTTCGTTATTAGCCTAAAATACAATTCAATTTAATTAGGTCGGTCAAAGTGAATGGTAATTGATATCAGCTGTTAGTCAAGTCATAAATGTGCCCACAAATAATTTGTTCAACTTACTACTGTCGTTAATACTGGACACAAGGACACAAAAAAGTGAGGTACCGTTACAAACCAAATAAAAGCAACGGTCCCGATAAAGAATATAGAAAGACCAAGTAAAGAAATCAGTAAGCAAATGTTGAAATCTTCATTCGAGCCAACCTTTCATTGCGGACCACGTATTTAATCAAAGGTTTACACACGTTCAATCAGTGTGATAAAGCTTCGAAATTCAACAAAAATAGAACAATACCTTTGGATCGAACACAACAGATCATCACGACGTTTGCTTTAACCTTAGTAAATTAAGATACACATGGTAACAATGGAATAAGATTCTAACTCAACAAGTCAGAAAAACTTCAAACTTTAATATAAATAAACTGTTTACCTTGAATTGCATCATCAGTAGTGCTCTTCTTGTTGTATTAGCCTAAATTAACAATATTGAATTGCTTGGAGAGAAGAAAGCCTAACAAACTGTAAATTGACAAAAAATCGTTTAGTGCACATAAAGAAGCTACAGCTACAAAATATTTTACCCAACATCCTATTTTGGTAGAACACCAAAAAATATAATTCCAATTTACTTTTACGCTACTAAAAGTGAAGTTAATTGACATTCAGCTATTAGGTGCGGACACATTAATCTGGCACCGCAAAATTTTGCTCTCACTACTATCTTAGTTTATGTATAGCACACAAGGTCACAAAAAGTGTGTGGTCCCGCTATAACTAAATAAAAGCAATTGTCGCAATTAAACAAACACATAAAATAACCAAGTTAATAATCAAAGTATCAAAGCAAAGCAATTCGTTAAAATGGTTTTGATCTGATATTATTTTTCAAGAAAGATCTCGTACATTCACTGTCTCAGATATCCAACAGAAAATCTGCACGTTTTCTTTACCATTATGATAAACTCTCTTAAAAATAAAAAACCAGATACCTATTTGATGGAACACAAACATGGTTTTCCTTTGATCGCCCATCACCTTGAAGTAAATTCAAATTTCAAATAAAAGCAATTCCAGCTTTAAAACTTCACAAAAACCTTCAAACTCATAATTAGTAAATTAAACTGTGTATACCTTGACATCTGCAACATTCATCAGCCTGAAATAAATCTCGAATTTGATTATGGACAATTAATCGAACTGTAATTGATAAAATTTGTTAGTGCAAATAAAGAAGCTACAATATACCTTTTACCCAACATCCTTCATTGTAATAGTTGCACACAAAAAGTTTGTGGTCCCGTTATTATTACCAAATAAAGTAATGAGTCTGGCAAAAAATAGTTAAATTACTGCCCTAGCGAGGTTAAGTGGTAATATGTAAAATGAAAACAACAGGTGCATGTGGTCCCGTTATTAAACCAATAAAAGTAATATTCCCGCCAAAAAAATAGTAAATACTGCCCTAGCGAGGTTAAGGTGTAATATGTAAATGGCACAGACAGGTGTATATCCTACCATGTGGTATACGAAGAAACGGTCACTGATACTGCTGTTAATGTCAAGGTAAACATCTTTTTATTTATAAGTTTGAAGGTTTTTCTGACTTGTTGAGTTAGAATCTTATTCCAATTGTTACCATGTGTATCTTAATTTACTTAAGGTTAAAGGCAAACGTCGTGGTGATCGTGTTGTGTTCGATTCAAAGGTATGGTTCTATTTTTTGTGCAATTTCGGAAGGCTTTATCACACTGATTGAACGTGTGTAAACCTTTGATTAAATACATGGTCCGCGAATGAAAGTTTTGGCTCTGTATGAAGATTTCAACATTTGCTTACTGATTCTTTACTTGGTCATTCTAACTATTCTTTATCGGGACCGTTGCTTTTATTTGGTTTGTAACGGTACCTCACTTTTTTGTGTCCTTGTGTCCAGTATTAACGACAGTAGTAAGTTGACAAATTATTTGTGGGCACATTTATGACTTGACTAACAGCTGATATCAATTACCATTCACTTTGACCGCATAATTCAAATTTGAATTGTATTTTAGGCTAATAACGAAGAAAGAGCCACTGATACTGCCGTTAATGTCAAGGTAAACATCTTTTTATTTATAAGTTTGAAGGTTTTTCTGACTTGTTGAGTTAGAATCTTATTCCAGTTGCTACCATGTGTATCTTAATTTACTGAAAGTTAAAGCAAACGTCGTGACGATGATGTTGTGTTCGATCCAAAGGTATTGTTCTATTTTTTGTTGAAATTTCAGAAGTCTTTATCACACTGATTGAACGTGTGTAAACCTTTGATTAAATACGTGGTCCGCGAATGAAAGGGTTGGCCCCATATGAATTTCAACATTTGCTTACTGATTTCTTTACTTGGTCATTCTAACTATTCTTTATCGGGACCGTTGCTTTTATTTGGTTTGTAACGGTACCTCACACTTTTTGTGTCCTTGTTCAATATTAACGACAGTAGTAAGTTGACAAATTATTTTTGGGCACATTTATGACGACTAACGCTGATATCAATTACCATTCACTTTGACTGCCTAATTCAAATTTGAATTGTATTTTAGGCTAATAACGAAGAAAGAGCCACTGATACTGCTGTAATGTCAAGGTAAACATTTTTTATTTATAAGTTTGAAGTTTTTCTGACTTGTTGAGTTAGAATCTTATTCCAGTTGCTACCATGTGTATCTTAATTTACTGGTTAAAAGCAAACGTCGTGATGATTCTTGTGTTCGATCCAAAGGTATTGTTCTATTTTTGTTGAAATTTCAGAAGGCTTTATCACACTGATTGAACGTGTGTAAACCTTTGATTAAATACGTGGTCCGCGAATGAAAGGGTTGGCCCATATTGATTTCAACATTTGCTTGATGATTTCTTTACTTGGTCATTCTAACTATTCTTTATCGGGACCGTTGCTTTTATTTGGTTTGTAACGGTACCTCACATTTTTTGTGTCCTTGTTTATTAACGACAGTAGTAAGTTGAGAAATTATTTTTGGGTACATATTATGACGCGACTGTCAGCTGATATCAATTACCATTCACTTTGACTGCCCTAATTCAAATTCGAATTGTATTTTAGGCTAATAACGAAGAAAGGCCACTGATACTGCTGTAAATGTCAAGGTAAACATCTTTTTATTTATAAGTTTGAAGGTTTTTCTGACTTGTTGAGTTAGAATCTTATTCCAATTGTTACCATGTGTATCTTAATTTACTTAAGGTTAAAGGCAAACGTCGTGGTGATCGTGTTGTGTTCGATCAAAGGTATGGTTCTATTTTTTGTGCAATTTCGAAGGCTTTATCACACTGATTGAACGTGTGTAAACCTTTTTACGTGGTCGCGAATGAAAGTTTGGCTCTGTATGAAGATTTCAACATTTGCTTACTGATTTCTTTACTTGGTCATTCTAACTATTCTATATCGGGACCGTTGCTTTTATTTGGTTTGTAACGGTACCTCACATTTTTTGTGTCCTTGTGTTCAATATTAACGACAGTAGTAAGTTGAGAAATTATTTTTGGGTACATATTATGACGCGACTGTCAGCTGATATCAATTACCATTCACTTTGACTGCCCTAATTCAAATTCGAATTGTATTTTAGGCTAATAACGAAGAAAGGCCACTGATACTGCGTAAATGTCAAGGTAAACATCTTTTTATTTATTTGAAGGTTTTTCTGACTTGTTGAGTTAGAATCTTATTCCAATTGTTACCATGTGTATCTTAATTTACTTAAGGTTAAAGGCAAACGTCGTGGTGATCGTGTTGTGTTCGATTCAAAGGTATGGTTCTATTTTTTGTGCAATTTCGGAAGGCTTTATCACACTGATTGAACGTGTGTAAACCTTTGATTAAATACATGGTCGCGAATGAAAGTTTTGGCTCTGTATGAAGATTTCAACATTTGCTTACTGATTTCTTTACTTGGTCATTCTAACTATTCTATATCGGGACCGTTGCTTTTATTTGGTTTGTAACGGTACCTCACATTTTTTGTGTCCTTGTGTTCAATATTGACAGTAGTAAGTTGACAAATTATTTGTGGGCACATTTATGACTTGACTAACAGCTGATATCAATTATCATTCACTTTGACCGCTAATTCAAATTTGAATTGTATTTTAGGCTAATAACGAAGAAAGAGCCACTGATACTGCTGTAAATGTCAAGGTAAACAGTTTTTTATTTATAAGTTTGAAGGTTTTTCTGACTTGTTGAGTTAGAATCTTATTCCAGTTGCTACCATGTGTATCTTAATTTACTGAAGGTTAAAAGCAAACGTCGTGACGATGATGTTGTGTTCGATCCAAAGGTATTGTCTATTTTTGTTGAAATTTCAAAGTTTTATCACAGTGATTGAACGTGTGTAAACCTTTGATTAAATACGTGGTCCGCGAATGAAAGGGTGGCCCCATTTCAACATTTGCTTGATATTTCTTTACTCGGTCATTCTAACTATTCTTTATCGGGACCGTTGCTTTTATTTGGTTTGTAACGGTACCTCACATTTTTTGTGTCCTTGTGTTCAATATTAATGACAGTAGTAAGTTGACAAAATATTTTGGGTACATTTATGACTTGACTAACGGTTGATATTAATTCATTCACTTTGACTGCCTAATTCAAATTGATTTTAGGCTAATAACGAAGAAAGGCCACTGATACTGCTGTAATGTCAAGGTAAACAGTTTTTTATTTATAAGTTTGAAGGTTTTTCTGACTTGTTGAGTTAGAATCTTATTCCAGTTGCTACCATGTGTATCTTAATTTACTTTAGGTTAAAAGCAACGTCGTGACGATGATGTTGTGTTCGATCCAAAGGTATTGTTCTATTTTTGTTGAAATTTCAGAAGTCTTTATCACAGTGATTGAACGTGTGTAAACCTTTGATTAAATGCGTGGTCCGCGAATGAAAGGGTTGGCTCCGAATGAAGATTTCAACATTTGCTTGATGATTTCTTTACTCGGTCATTCTAACTATTCTTTATCGGGACCGTTGCTTTTATTGGTTGTAACGGTACCTTACATTTTTTGTGTCCTTGTGTCCAATATTAATGACAGTAGTAAGTTGACAAAATATTTTTGGGTACATTTATGACTTGACTAACGGTTGATATTAATTCTCATTCACTTTGACTGCCTCAATTCAAATTGTATTTTAGGCTAATAACGAGAAAGAGCCACTGATACTGCTGTAAATGTCAAGGTAAACATCTTTTTATTTATAAGTGTTTTTCTGACTTGTGGAGTTAGAATCCTATTCCAATTGTACCTTGTAACTGTCTTTTTGGCAGTAACTTTGGAGGAACAAAAGCTCTATGATTTAACCCTAAAACTTAACAGGTTGAGTATTTCATTGTGCTTTGCTGCAATGTTCAAAATTTTCTCAGGTTAAAGGCAATCGTCGTGATGATCATGTTGTGTTCGATCCAAAGGCATTGTTTTATTTTTGTTAAAATTTCAGAAGGCTTTATCACAGCGATTAGACATATTTTTAGACTTTCTGTTGGTTAACTTGTCCACGCTAGAAGAGTTTGTTCCCGTTTTTTTAAGATTTCAACATTTGCTTTGATCTATTTATTAATTTCTTTACTTAGAACTTCTTGCTATTCTTTATCGGGACCGTGCTTGTATTTGGTTAAGTAACGACAATAATAAAGTTCGAATTATATATTTAGGTGAATTTTGAAGAATGGTCCACTGATGATGTTTTAAATGTAATGGTAAACATGTTGAATACTAATTATAATTTGTGATTTAAGTTAGGAGCTAGTTCTAATTGGTGTTAATTTCCTTAAGGAGAAAGGCGACCAGAATGAAGATAATGTTGTGTTAGATAAAAAGGTATATTTTTCTGTTTAAATTTAGAGTTTAATCGGAATGGTTAGGAATGTATAGCCCTTTTGCCATTTCCTGGATGGTTAATTTTTTTTGAGCACTTTAAACATAGCTATTAACAGTTTGTACTGTTCCATAGCGTCCGTAGGTTGCATCAGTTTTCAAATCAATGCTTGCAATAGTTTCTAGATTACCAACAATGCAAGGAGTGCTTTATTTCAACGGAACCATGACGTTTATGTGTGAATTTTTGTAGCTTCAGATTGTGTGTCACCAACAGCTGTTGTTGATTAGAAAATCATTCTGCTACTCGTTAGTAAACTAAAATGTAACAATGTATTACGATTAGTGCTTAGATTTCAATCGTAAATATGACAAAAAATTTCTGATACCAACACCACCAACTTCAGCTGTAGGTTAACTTTGAACATTTTTGATCAAACTAGTTGGCGAAATTAGAGACAAAGGTCCTTATAAATAGAAGTATCGTAGTAACTACATAAAAAATTGTTATACTTTAACCCTATTCGGTCCGGGGGGGGCGGATTCGCCCCCCTGACGTTTTTTTTTTTCTCCTTATTGCTATGTTATATGGCTATGAAACTTACTGAGTTTTAATATTTATCTATTAGACACCTGCATGTCAAATTTTTTGGTCATACCTTTCAAGGCTTTGATATTGGCATTACTCGAAACTACCCTAAAAATCTCTATGAAATCCTTATAATGGGGAAAATTTAATAACTCCTGTTAGGATTATCTTTAGAACTTGAAACTTGGAACACAACTTTGTTTTATTAAGAGGAATCAGTTTGCATAATTTGGACACGTGATTAATCCGATTTCCCGATTTTGTCGGATTTTACCCGAAAATCGGGAAAAAATGGATTTTCGGGCAATTTTTGGCAATTTTTTATGCGATCCACGTAAAAACCGGAAAATATGTTAAATAACTTTTATTTAGCTTCCAGAAACTTCAAACAGAATGCAAAAATTCGATCTGGAACAAAAGTAATTAAATTTTAAGGTAGTGTCATTTTAACAAATTTCAAGCTTCTGATGACGTCACAGAAAATGTGCTGACGCAAGCAAAAATTTATTGCTGCCATTTTGTTCCTTTTATGACGTTTGTGTGCCAAGTTTGATTCAATTTGAACAACCCTATGGAAAGTTATTGAGGGGGGGCGGATTCCGCCCCCCCCGGTCATAATATGTTCGAAAAACCCCGGACCGAATAGGGTTAAAGGAAGAAACTTTCGCTGGAAGAAAGTTTCGCGGTTCGGAAAAACCGCGAAAATTTTGCATTTCGCGGGAAAAAACTTTCGCGGACGAGCAATTTGGAAATTTTTTACGGGAAAAAACTTTCGCGAACCGATAATGAAGTATTAAAAAACAATATAAAACAAAGGATATGAATTTTTATTTGTTACACACCATTCCGAAATTTCATCAGCCTTTTGAATGAAAATTATTTTCTCGTTGACAAAAATTACAAAAATTATAGTTCTGCTTCTTTATCACCTTTGTTATAGTTTCTAAGCTTTTTTTCTCAACGCCATTTCTATAAACTCAGCTAATTAAAAAAAAAAAAAATTAAGAAAACGATACTTGTTTTTTGCTTTTACTGAGTAGTTAAATACAATTAACATAAAAAGCCGCGGGAAAAAACTTTCGCGGACAACACGTTTTAGAAAAATTCGCGGGAAAAAACTTTCGCGGACAACACGTTTTAGAAAATTTCGCGGAAGAAACTTTCGCGGAAAGGCCCCCAAAACCGCGAAACCGCGAAACTTTCTTCCAGCGAAAGTTTCTTCCTTTAAAGTATTTAATCCCTGGATAAACGTTTTACCTGGAGCTTTTTATGTAATCGTTACTAATGGGGCTGAGATTTTTAGTTGTTTAGCTGTTCTGGGAATCTCTTTTCGGATATGATATCCTTTAACGCTAACATATTAGTTGATACAATATTTTTAGTCCCCGAAATTGAATAAATACGTACTTTATTTAATTTAATTTAATTTAGCAACAGTTATCCTGTGCTTTATTCTTTGAAGAGATGACAGAACTGGTATGATAAACTTTATCAAAATCCTCAGATAACATATTTTAATTTAATTTAACCTGGCTGAAAACTTCCTTTTAGAAACAAAAAGATGTACATGTCACCTCAGAAACAATACACAGGAAGGTACACATTTAACAATATCAAATTTGCATTAAAATCACCTTTTTGGGTTTATATTAAAATGTTGTTTATTGGGAACTATAAATGTCTGTTTACCATTTTTTTATTCCACTTCTCTTTTATTAGAATTACAAAATGGGATATCAATTGAGAGTAAGTGTATTTTAACGCAAACTTCTATACGTTCAATAAGTTCCATTATATTTCGAAAAACGCCCTAACTTATTGGCCTGAGTAGAAATAAAACATCAAATAGCACTCCCGAATTTATTTGATTTTTTCCCTTTGATATGCCGCTGCGTTTTTGGAAATATTTACAGAAAATAGATGAAAGTATAAAATTTTCAAAATCATACTGAAAATAAATATTTTGCCGCAGCAGTTTATTTAATTACGCTACATTTGATTTTTTTGAGGCTCGAAAAAGAAATCAAGCTTTTAAGCCTAGCAATGCCACAAAACAGGACTTCTTTATGTCAAATTAGTTAAAAATTTACATAAAGGCTAATTTAACTATGCCGAGTATAAAGATAAGAAGTGTTTAGGATAAAAGTTACCTTCAATTGCTTTAACATTACAAATTTATAAATCAATTAATAATTGTCGAACTTTTCATACTATGGTGAACAACGTGACGATTTCCCCACCTTCTTTTTTGGTGTATTAAATCAATTCATCGCTTTCTCGAATTCTGCTTTTTAAATAAAATTAATTGTTGATTACTTAATGTGGTTGAGCTCAAATTCAGTATTCTTATGAAAATTACCTGATATTACAAAGTTAATTCTAATTCCAAGTAAATTTTGCCTTCACTCTTTTGGCTTTATAGACACGAAGTTGTGTTACTTCAACAGAGAAATTATCTGAGATCGCAGTAAGTGACCAAACCCATTCTTTTCTTTATGTTTTGATTTCGCCCTGTCTTTATCTTTCAATCTTAACGGTACCTTAGAACGATGTTGTACTAGATTCTGACAATGAAAATGACCCAGAGGAACAAGACAGTGGTTTGGAAAATTCCAATGTGTCAGTAAGTAAATGTATTTGCTTAAAATTATGTATATAAGGCAGAAACGGTGGTATTATTTGTGAGTTTTAAAATGTGAGTTAAAACGGAACCTACGAATGCATATATAAATTAATAAAAACTTGTAATGAATGATAATCCCTTCTGGGCAATGTTGTTGCGAAAATTTGTTTGGGAGTGTGATTAATTTTTAAGAAAAAGTTCGGTGCAAAAATTAATTGTTTGCCTACAATTTGTTGTTCGATTTTTCCACCAGCTACTTAAAAACTCCAGTCTCGCGTTCCAATGTTACAACTCCCACCTGGTGGATATTTTGTATCAAATGTGTTTATGTATTTGCGCTAAATCCGCAACAGTGTCAATACGCCTTTTTTGAGCTCCAGTTCATAAAATTTTATATATCTATTATACAGCAAGGTACTTTATTCAGAGAAAACAATATGTTAGAAATCTCGAAAATGTATCTTTTTCCCCCCGAATTAAGTTAAGATACAATTTTTTTCGATGTACAGTACTCTTTGGTTTCGTTTTTAAATAAATGCTGTTGTAACCTGACCCAACCATAAGTAAACTATTTTGTAACAAAATGATCGTCTCACGTTATGTACATTGTGTGTCCGGATCCTGGTTAACTCGTAATATTTCATAATTTTTATGCTACATTTAAGGCTTTCGTTGACGCTCCGAGTGCCGATAAAGGCGAGGATAGTGAGGACGATAGTAATGATGAGGATTACGATCCTTTAAGTGATGTGTCATTCAGCTCTGAAGATGAACAGGAAGAAAAAGACTTAAAAATTCAAATTCAAAGCATTGTTGACAATATCCAAGACGTTTCCTGCAGTAATCAATTTAATGCAAGTGCTGATCGTGATAAAGACATCATTCGAGGAAATATCTCTAGTAAGCGTAGAAAAATCTTATTCGTTTTCTTATCCGTCATTATTTTTTAGTTGTTGCACTATTTTTCCTATATTTTAACGTCAAATGAATAATTTTTATATACTAAATATATATATAAGTATATATATTTATATTTGTTTTTTTATTATTATATTTAGAATATTATATTTAGAACCACTACATTCGGCGGAAAAGTTAAACACCGGCAGCATTGAAAATGAATTAAATGCGTCGATTTTAACGAATCACTTTGGTATAAATTTATTGCACGTAGTCCTCTATTTATAAGCAGTTGCGCTAACTACCGATGCCCAGATATATGCGAGCTCCATAAGTTTTATTACTATTATTTTTAGATAAAAGACTCAAACATGGCCACAAGAAACACGTATGCCTATATTGTAAACTTCCTCTGTGGAAGCTGTTGCGGCACTTACTTCGCAAACATAAAAGTGAGGATGAAATTAAAGACCTTTTAAAATACCCCGTGGAAAGTATCAAAAGGAAAAATGCAATCCAGTTATTAATTAGAAAGGGTGATTATGAATTTAACATGATGTCACTAAAGAAAGATTCTTCCCGTTTGTGTGTTGTTCGGCAGTTAAAAAGTGCACCGGATAATGTGTCTATTATGAATTTTGTTCCGTGTACACACTGCTTTGGCTTTTTTAACGCATCAACACTTTTCAAGCATGTAAAAACATGTCCGATGAGAGGTGACGTTGTGGAAAAACGTCCGTTAGCAGCAAGCCGAGCATTGGTTGATGTGCAGCTTGGTCAGAAGAAATTCCACGATGTGTACGACTTGATTTTGTCTAGAATGACTAGGCGTGATGAAGCTTTTATCCTGATAAAAAACGACAGTACCTTGCTTTCATTAGCTGCTTCTTCACTGCACAGCAAGGAAAAGGATCGATATAATGACATACGATATTCATTGCGCGTATTAGCGACGCTGATTTTACGATTTCGTGAAATAGTTAAAAAAGGCGACCTTAAATCTGATGATTTAGTGTTGCCTGAAAACTATGAGAATGTTCTCGAAGCAGCACAATATATAGCAGGGTATCATGGTCCAAGGAAGATAGATAAACCTAATGTTTTCAGAAAGATTGGGTTTTGTTTATCCAACCTTTCTTTGGTTGTTCGGGCCGAAGCTTTAAAAAAGGGCGATACCGTTTGTATTGAGAAGTGCCGCCAGTTTATGGAACTAAGGGAGTCGGATTGGGAAATTTATGCCAATAACGCTAAAGCCGTGTATACAAACCGCAAGGCAAATATCCCAGAAGAGCTACCAGATGAAAAAGATGTCCAAACCTTTAGAGATTTTTGTATAGAGGAGATAAAATCACAATGTAAGAAAGATCCCCTTAATCCCACCGATTATAGGCAGTTGACGAAAGTAACATTGTGTAGAGTTATGACTTTCAATGCTAGAAGAGGAGGAGAGGTATCAAAGCTGACTGTCGCGCAATGGGATGCTGTAGAAGATGATCGTTGGAAGAGAAGGTTTGATATCCAGGAAATTAATGATCCAGTTGAAAGGAAATTAGCAGAACGACTTAAACTCTGTTATATCGAAGGAAAAAAGAAAAATGGAAACCGGTCTGCTTTGGTACCAATTTTGTTCACGGAAGAATCAGTCGAGGCAATACGGATTTTGATTACAAAACGAAGCACCGCTAACATTAGCAAAGACAATGAATTTGTCTTTGCATGTGGAGAACAAAGTCTACGAGGCTGGGATACACTCCAAGCTATCACAAAACAAATAAGTGGCTTGGTAAAACCACAATTAATAACTCCAACCAGAACAAGAAAATTGCTAGCAACTATGTTACAGGTCTTAGATATGACTGAAGCTGAAGTGACGTGGGTCACGAATCACATGGGACATTCTAAAGACGTCCACTTTGCTTGGTATAGGAAGGAAGATGCAACTATAGAACTAACCAAAATGGCGAAAGTTTTAACTGCCGTTGATCAAGGAGAATCTCTCAAAAGCAAAAAGATTGACTATATTCTCAACAACGAGATCGCCTGTCATAAAGAGAAATCAAGTGGGAAGTGTCAAAAACGGAAACCCAGGTTGGAGGAATTTGATAATGCTAAAGATGAAAACGAGACGAGCAATGTTTTGACTGGGGTTGCTGCTATACAGAGAAAAGCAACGAATGAAATACCACCTGTACAGAAAAAAAAAGTATGTTACTTAATCTGTCGCATCAAAATGGTTAGCTTTCGCGTCAGACGTGTCTTCAGAGATTTATGTGTTTTATTATACATCATTTCCTTGATAACCCTCGATGATCTAAAATACCATAATTGTTTTAAAACAAAAACTGTTAAAATTGTCGTTAGAATAATCAAGATTCAGTTACTTAAGATATGGATCATCGAGGGGGCATTGTACTCTTTCTGGCACGTTTTTGATTTTGCTTGTTTGGTTATTTAGAGGTTGGAAAAAGGTTGGAAAAAGGTTGGAATCCGTGGACTGCAGACGAAACCAACCTACTTCATCGACAGTTTCGATCACATTTTCTTCAACGCGTCGTTCCCATGCACCACGAAATACTAAGTGTGATGGAGCATTGTCCTGTTTTAAAAAAGAGAGGAAAGAATAACTTAAAAGACAAATTTAAAGCTGAGCTAAAAAAAATGAATTTATAACGGTTTTGTTGGAACGTCGTTTGTCGTGAAAAAGAACGAAGAATAACTTAAGCTTAGCCTCCAAAATAAATTTGTGAGGTAGATTTTTCGTTTTATTAGAGCATGTTTTGTTTTAAAACGCTGGACGCTGAGCCCCCCAAAAATAAATTTGTGACACTGATTTTTCGTTTTAACCCTATTCGGTCCGGGGTTTCTCGAACATATTATGACCGGGGGGGGCGGAATCCGCCCCCCCTCAATAACTTTCCATAGGCTTGTCCAAATTGAATCAAACTTAGCACACTTATAGTACGTCATAAAAGGAACAAAATGGCAGGAATAAATTTTTGCTTGCGTCAGCACATTTTCTGTGACGTCATCAAAAGCTTGAAATTTGTCCAAAATGCCGCTATCTGCTTAAAATTCAATTACTTTAGTTCTAGAGCGAATTTTTACATTCTGTTTGAAGTTTAGGAAAGCTAAATAAAAGTTATTTAACATATTTCCCGGTTTTTACACAGATCGCATGAAAAACTACCAAAAATTGACCGGAAATCCGGTTTTTCCTGATTTTCGGGTAAAATCCGAAAAAATCGGGAAACGGATTAATCACGTGTGCAGAACATGCGAAATGATTCTTCTTAATGAAATAAAGTTGTGTTGTAAGTTTCAAGTTCTAACCATAATCCTAACAAGAGTTATTATATTTTCCCCATTATAAGGGTTTCATAAAGATTTTTAGGGGTAGTTTCGAGTAATAGCCAATATCGAAGCCTCTGAACGGTATGGGACCTAAAAAATTTGCATGCAGGTGTCTAATAGATAAATGTTAAAACTCAGTAAGTTTCATAGCCATGCAACATAGCATTAAGGAGTTATTAAAAAAAAACCGTTAGGGGGGGCGGAATCCGCCCCCCCCCGGACCGAATAGGGTTAATAGAGCGTGTTTTGTTTTAACGGGACGCTGAGCCCCCAAAAATAAATTTGTGACACTGATTTTTCGTTTTATTAGAGCGTGTTTTGTTTTAACGGGACGCTGAGCCTCCCAAAAATAAATTTGTGACACTGATTTTTCGTTTTATTAGAGCGTGTTTTGTTTTAACGGGACGCTGAGCCCCCAAAAATAAATTTGTGACACTGATTTTTCGTTTTATTAGAGCATGTTTTGTTTGCAAAAAGAGGGGAAAGTATACGATTTTAAGATTACCTATAGCATTAGTTTTATTATGATGTTCGTTTCATTTAAAAAAATATACATTGTCTTCTCTTGCTAACTGTCAATCTTTTTTTTGGGCAACCCGAACAGTAAACAATAATGTGAAACATGAGAGCTAATTGTCCAGTTCAATATTTTAGCACGTCAGTTCATAATAATGTTCAGTATCGTGCAATATTTCCGAACAATTTTTTTCGTGATGCTTGTCTCAAAAGTCAAAAAAGTATAATGCAATATTTTTTACCAATAGAATGCTTGAATCTCCGCGATTTTGACTGCTGTGTATATTTGGACGCACGACGCGCAATCAATGAGTACGTGCTTTGCAATCAAAGTAGACTATCGCCCTTTAGTATAGCTAGCTTTTTTAACAAAGTTTTGATGCTCAAACTAAATTTTCACAAATCGTAAAACTCTTATTATAGCAAATTAACGTTATGAAAAAATTTAAAGTCTTTTAGAATAGCGCTCATAGAAGTTAACGCGGTAAAGCAAGTTGAAACTCTTGCGCCAATTAAATTAACGACGTTTATCCACTTTCAAGAATTAATTTTCAGTCTACTTTCCGCTTATTTGTCAAACAATACAGTTTTTAGCATTAAAAATGCGTACAAAGTTTCCATTTTTCTGAATTAGCGTGCTTGCACTTCGACAATAGCTATACTTTTTACAATTCAAACCTAAATCCTGGACATTATTTTTTGCAACAGACGGTTTTTTACCTATTTGAACGAAATGGCCAAACGGCATTACTTGGCCAGTAATTTACAGTCGGTAAGTTGCAAAAGTTTTACTTTGGTAGAGGTGGTTGGCACCCTTTAGTGTTTGGGACATTTTTGCAATTTATAAAGATTAGGAAGAATGATAATGCCATTAGAAAACTTGTCGTAATGTGTTGCATAAAATTTGTCACAATTCGCATTGCAAATGGAGCAAAATTGACAGTACATTTATCCTCTACTCATTACATAAAGTAGACATTATATTATGGTGTTTATCAGAGAAACAGACTATTTTTGGCAACTTTTAACGAATCTTAGAATTTTTCCACAGCCAATAAACTAGTCGTTAAACCTTGGAAAAATCCACGGGGTCGCCCTTCCTTTATATATCGCATTTCGTGTTCCCGTAACAAAAAGACAAACCGACGCACGAACAGACAGACGACGGCTATTATTATAGAGAAAAAATGTCAGACCGACATTATTTTTCAAATAAATCACAATCTGAGTGGATTTTTTTATTTCGTACAGTAAAAAAGGTTTACTGTGCTCCTAGCAAAAAATACAAATATAACGTCCGCGTTAACATAGATGGGTAAATTCAAAATACATTGCCCGCGTTTAAATCTAAAAAAATAAAACTTTTCCGTGGGATGGCAACGTTTATGCGCGGCACTAAACTACAATTTCTCCACTTTTCGATGTGAAAATTTTTACCCAGACTTTTTTCTCTAAATTTACGAAAATCCCCGATATAGGAAATCCATAATAAAGCTACAGAACATATTGAAACATATTTCACATTGTCTTTTTTCGCCAATTTGGCTGCTTTTCTTTTTTGGCAAAATATTGTAGTTGTACACGCAATACTTGACGTCTTGCCAACTTCTCGCGTTAGCGCAACTTCGACGTCGTTCAAGCAATTGTCGCAGTCCTTTTTGCCAGGGCATCTACATGTTCTAATGAAGGTTTTCAACCTAGCCTTGAGTGCCGCGATTTTTTCCGGTGTCCATGTCTTTTAGCCTGTTATAAAATAAATTTTAAGCAAATCTATCGACCCTATATAAATTCGTTTGCAACCCAGCGTAATTTTTCCCTCGTTAACTATTCTAATTTTCCGGTGGTAAGGAAAATTATGCTGGGTTTCCTGGCTAGACATGTTATTTGTCGCCGTCCCCTAAAATATCTTTCAAAAAACTAAAATGCAAATGTCATTGTTCGTAGCTTGCAAACATGGCGCATAAGGTAAACATTTAAGGTGTGAAAAATAACCACATCAAACCTTAGCTTAAATTCATACGTTGTTATAAAGAACGTGTAGCTAAAGTGCTTGTTCTTGCGATCAGGACCACAGGAGATTTTCGTACTTTTTCAATGATAAACTATTTAGTTTCTTAACATCAACGTTTGAAGTAGGCAAAAAATATGAAAATCATGAATTTTCAGCTGTCCCGCCCTTAACCCTCGTGATGCGGTCCGTTGTCAAAAAGCCTAATTTTGACACAAATTTTATTCCAAATCCAATTGACCATAACTCAAGAACAAAAACGAACTAGATGCTCAATCCAGGCTCATTTGATAGAAAAAGACCTAAACTTTCATTTTGGCCCCCTGGGCAACCCCTGGCTGTTAATTTTAGTTTGGCATAAGAAAGGATTGCAAGCATTAGATGTATCGCAAATGCGTTGGGCGCATGCTAAGTAGGTGCACGATGACACAAAAATGTGTTTGGGTAATTTTGCGCTGCATAGGTGGCCCGTAACATGACCAACAATCTCGGACTTAGAAAAATTTGCGGAGAGATTTTTTGAACTAATTATTGACTTAAGGGCTGAAATTACACCAAGAATCGCTTTTAGACTCCGCTTTTCTTTTTAAAAGACAGTGTTTTGGTCTTGCTACTAGATCTAAGCAAAACCAGTTTGTTGAAATTGCGTGTGACGCAGCTGGGCGGGCCTGTAAAGCGCCCGTGGCTATTCCGTATATATACGGGATAAGCACCAGCAGGGTTTAAAAAATGCCACATGCCGCAGGTTTTAAGGGGGATTTTCACGAAACAAATTGGACACCGAATTCGCTGGCGAAATATATCTGAGCATGCGCAGTTTACTTCCAACAATTTAAGAAAAAAATATTCGCTTCGACGATGGAAAATCAACATATACCGCTGTCAAAGTAAAACATTTTGCAACTTACCGTCTGCGGCGTACTAGACAAAGTGATAGTGTTTGGCCATTTTGAGAAATAGTTTACAACGGCCTTTTGCCAAATCAGTCCCAAAACGGCCAATTATGGTGTTTGGGATTGTGCTTGCTTTGTGTTTCTTTAAAGTATTAATATAATGCTGTTTACAAAAAAATGTGTATGTACATAACACATCATCGTCAACTTCTGTATTTCCGTTATTTAGCTGGCGTTTTCGTCCTTTTAAAAGAGCCTTTGGAATGGTTATCGTTTATATATAATTGTGTAAAAGAATGAACTGGAACAGATCGTAAATTAAATGTTGTCAAACCAATGTATTAGTCTCTTTGTTCTTGAGTTTTAGTCAACATTTAATTTTGTCCGGTTGACCGGGCTGCCTCACTCAGGCGAGATTCTCCATGCTTTAGAAAACCTTTTAGAAAATGCACGTGTTCATATGAAAAGTGAGCCACCCGCCTTGTCGAGATCTCGGTTGTTTCTACCGAGATCTTGGCAAGGCGGGGTGGCTCACTTTTCATATGAACACACCAACCCGGCTGACCGAGCTGACTTACTTTATTTTTGAGCTGATCAAAATTATTTTATTTGTAGAAAGCATTTTTTTCACTGCAAGGTTACCTTTTTTGTCAACTATTGGTGAAAATAATATTTATATTATATGCATTGGAACAATAAATATATAAAAAAGCTCCAGAAGAATAACATTATCATCAAATTTTATTGTTTTGTATTTATCGTTGTTTTGACAAATTAAGCATTATTAGCTTTTTCACGGATTACATTTTTTGAGGAATCCCTGTAATTTAAATTTCCTTTAGAACGCGATATAAAATATATGAACAAACTTTCATGACTATTTTCAGCACGCTTAACCGGGCCAGCTCGCCTCATATGAACAGCCCCTAATACTAGCCGCATTCTGTCTGTTTGTGCACAAGAAATCAATCATGCTACGGAAATACGAAATGCGACATGTGAAGGACGAAAGATCCCGTCGATTTATCCACAGGCAACAGCCTTGTATTCTTACATTACTGTATTGCAATAACTATGTACAGTTTTGTCCTTAGATATTTTGAAGGATGCTTATCCAAGGAGATTTTGTTCCTCACAATACTCGTGTGGTTTGTTACCCGAAAAGCGATGACTATTGACACCCTGTTCTCATTATGCACAATTCTTTTATTTTACTTTGGGTATCGACTTTAAATTTTGCTGTTTTATCGTGTCTGTTCAGCACGTGCAAACGTGCGTCACGCGTTAATGATGCATGTCTTTTCAAATAGCATGTTTGGAACACTGTATACCATATAACTACCGTAATTGACAGATTAAGCGTCCCGTGCCCAATAAGCGCACCTGTCGAATAAGCGCCCCGGAGTTAGGGAAAAGTTTGTAAATAAGCGCCCCTGCTCTAATAAGAGCCCCCCACCTCGAGAAAAGAGGGCGCTTATTGGCACGAAAACAAACGATTTTTACTATGAAGATTACTAACGACGACGAAGATGAAAAGGAAAGTATTGAAATATCATTAAAGATATACATAAATACATTATTACTATTGTGATTCTTTCTGTTTGTTTGTATTTCTATTTTACATTCTTAAAAATTGTGAGAATGAAGTTTACAAATTTTTGCGTTTTTGATAAAAATTAATAAACGCCCCTGCCAAATAAGCCTGTCAAAATATTTTTTTAAATAAGCGCCCCGGCGCTTAATTCATCATTTACGGTATATACTATTATAATTTATACGGTTATACAATTTTGTTGAGCATTTTGCTTTAGCTATATTATGCGGCTCTTTTTGTTCAAATTTAATTTAGGTTTAGGTTACATAGGTTCATTTGATTTCAAATGCTGGGGATGCTCTGCTCATATCGAGTTTATTGCACCGTATTTGCTTTCATTTCCTTAAACCATTTTTTTCCACAGTAGATGTCCTAAGAAATATCTCTTGTAAAGAGTGAGCTAGGATGGCTGATGTTCGTGTCAATACTCATTTCTTACAATATATGCGTAAGATAATCTCTTAATGAATGCATATTCAAGCGAGTCAATTTTTTTTGTAATAAAACATCGATTTATGGATGAAAATTTCTTTTTCCTTCTTTTTCTTGATATTTCGTGAGACTAAATTAACCCTTCCGCTATTCAAGTGTCCAAGGTCAATTGAGTAGTTCCAAAATTTTTTAATGCAACGGATTCACATAACAATCACTAGCGTGGATTCTTCCTCAACTTTCATCCATAAATTGATGTTTAAACTGCATTACCGAATGTTTATTCTTTCCACCTAACTTGAACAGATTTACTGTGTTTTCGCTGCTTAGAAATTTCTTACGGTGTAAAGTGACAATTGGTTTCCGGTAGTTGCGAGCTTGCGAGGTATAAAATAAGAAAGGAAGGAGAAACATATAACTTTTGCAACGCTAGGGACGCTCTTATAAAAAGCAAACGTGTATACATTATGTGTAGAAAAAATACATTCAAACGTAAAAAACGTTGTTTATCTGTTAAAGCCACAGTCCAAAATAAAGCCAATTAAATAAGTGCAATACAAAATAAAAGGTTTTTAAGAAACATTTTAGCCTCAAACGTAACAAAATTAAGACATATCTAAGACTTAAATTATTGAAATTTTTATAACCTGATGTTTAACCAAATGATGTGAATTTAAGTATTCCTCATGTTGATAAAAGGAGATTGAAGTGATACAACGTGAAAAATCACCAATATTATAGGGGTATGTACTAGTTAGGGCAGAGTGATGAAACCGCCATGCCCTACGAAAACATATTTTTTGGAACTCTTTTAACAACTTCTTTCTCTTATAAAAACCGTGTTGCAAAGCTTGTTAGAGTGTTTCAATTATAAGACGAAATAGCAATAGTACATATACATTAAAATGTGTCATTTGAATCACCATACCTTTACACCATTCTACTCGCGTCTTCCTAATTAATGATGCAGGTACGGCAGCGCTGTGGCTAAAACGAAAGTACAGAACAATGATTTAAACATTACATCTGTAAAATCACGCATTTCGTTGACGACCTTGATACAAAATAACGAACCTGCCGTTACAAATAACTGTACGTTAGTCAAAAGAAGGAAAAAATAAGAAAAAATTGCGCAATAGCATTCGATTCTATATTCAAACGTCTACAATTTAAAATCTTCAGTCAAAACAGAAGCAAAGTATCATCAAAATGTCTTTGTATAAGGAGGAAGAGCTCTCGACTGTCGTTTATAAATACGCTGTTCTTTTTGACAAGAGCCACGCAGATTTTTGCAGAAAGGACATTAAGAAGAATGCCTGGAAAGCAGTGCGAGTGAACTTAATTTAGAAGGTGGTAAGTCATTCTGTTGCTACGTGTTTCATTTGCTTTTTTTTCACGACGGCGACGTCTCCGTCAAGAGCAGTTGATATAATGTGATATTTGTTGATCTCTGCCATGTTGAATGAACCAAAACAAAATTTACGTGAGATTTACGTATATGTGAACAAAAATCTACGTACCATAAAGAGAGATTTCTTACGTAAAATGTTCCGTAAGCCCTTTAGAGAATTACTTTTACGAATAAAGTATTTTTCGAAATTTTGATTTATTTCAGGCTTAGAATTTGCTTATATCGCAGAAAAAAAAATCTTGATAAGAAAACCTTTTATTTTTCTAAAAGTTTTACGATGTCACACGAAGTCATTTCTAGTATTTCCAAAAAGATTTATTTTAAATATATTAAAAAGCTAGTACAGCATTGTCCATATTTTCTGTCGATATTTCTGAAGGAAGCTCTTACTAAAGATGGTGTCTATTAGATGGGGTGTTTATTAGAAATAAATCATTGAAAGTAGGATTTTAAATCAGGGAGAATCTAACTCATAAAATACTCAATCACCCGACAATAAATTGACAATAAAATTATAGTGATTGTGAAATGTAAACTTAATGGGACCACTCTCAAAACAATGCAAGACAAATGTAGCTACTAACAACTTATTTGGAAAATTTATAAAAATATTTAATGTCATAAAATGAATTATTAAGTTCCACGTGGTCGGTCCCGGTTTATCATAAGCATTGACAAATTCAAGGAGGATTGACTAAGCACCTGTTGAATGGAAAACATAAAAATAAAACTGCCTTAATAACCTCTCTTTGAACAGTTTAAGAGTCATAAGGAATATTGCTGTCCATGACAATGGGTTCCAAGTGGTTGGTCCCGATTGACCATAAGAATTGACAAATTCAAGAAGAATTGATTAAGTAGCTGTTGAACCCAGAACATAAAAATAAAACTCCCTTAATGACCTCTCTTTGAACAGTTTTAGAGTCATAAGGAATATTGCTTTCCATGACAATTGGTTCCATGTGGTCGGTCCCCATTTACCATAAGCATTGACAAATTCCAGAAGAATTGGTTAAGTACCTGCAGAATCCAAAAAATAAAAATAAAACTGCCTTAATGACTTCTTTTTGAAAAGTTTAACGCGGGCGTGCCCAGTTGTTTGGAAAGGCACAAAAATAGCTTTTAAAGCACAATTTGTTGCCCAGAGACCAATTAGAACCAACAGAATCACGATGACAATTGAGGCTGCCACATTTGTCCTTTTATTGTGAGTTGCTTTTAATTTAACGAAACTTATAAAAGAATTGCGTTTATTAAGTGACTTCCACGTGGTCGGTCCCGACTTACCACAATTATTAAGAAATTCATATAGAATTGAAATCATATAGAAGTCGGTTCCGATTGAGCATAAGCATTGACAAATTCAAGAAGGATTGATTAAGTAGCTGTTGAAGTCAGTAACATAAAAATAAAACTGCCTTAATGACCTCTCTTTGAAACTTTAACGCGCGTGCCAGTGTTTGCAATAATAGGTACTTTTTAATATGAGCTTTTATTGCGTCAAGTTTGTCCAGGACAA
>JASGCC010003717.1:0-22807 GCA_030067915.1 Hydractinia echinata | reverse complement strand
TTCTCCAAGCAGATCAAACTCAAAAACATCATTCATCAAGTATTTTTGCTTTTTGTTATTAACATTGAATGGCAAAAATAAAGTAACTTGGTTGATGGTAAAAAATGAAACTTTCAAAATCATCAATATTTGAAAAGGAACGAAGTATGTGGTGACGTGTGTGATACTTTTACATTCTCATGTTTTTTTGTAGATTTTGGAAAAACATGATTTTTGTTTTATTAGCTTTTTTGAGAGCCAGCTGAATCTTCAGTCAGACAACAAGCATAGTCATGCTCATGATTTCGAAAAAAATACTAATATTTTGAGCTAAGTTTTTTCACTTTGATCTTCTCAGTTGTTTCACATTTTTTGAAATCGAATAAATAATTATTTTTGTTCATTATTGGACTATCTACACCATTTTCGCATGATGTACTCTTAGATAAAGGACTAGCTTTCACATTGTTTTGATGGCCACTTACACAAGCTTCTGCATGAGCTTCACGGATATAACTGTTATTTAAACTGCTGCTCATAGTAAAACAACAAAAAAGTTAACCATCCGGGCAACACCTACGCAGGTCAGCAAACGTTGCAAAACTATTTGCATTACGCCTTAAACCATCAATATAGATCCAATCACGATTCAATTTAACAGCGACAGTAAAATGGTAACTCTATTGCAACTCACACACTATACCACATACTGTAGTTTCCTCTGGTATAGTAACAAAATTCATCAATGGAAGAGAAAACTCTACAAACAGGACAGCTGCAAGATTAACAATATAACTTTGAACATTCAACCTTTATTCGCATACATAATCTCATTAACCGAAAAATTTTGTGATACTAAATGTGCTGGCCAATTTTCGATTAAGTTTTCTGGTGTTTCTTCTGCTGAGTACAAGACATATTGAAGAAAAGAATTTACAGAACCTTTACAATGATCTCCACACGCTTCACAGATAACTTCGAAAGAACAGACACACAAAAACATAGCCTTTTCCAGTTCATTGGAGAACTCAAACACATTTTCCTAGAATATTTCTGAGAATTGAGCATTGCTGTCCCGGGAAACAAAGGAAGGCACTTATCTAGAATATAATTCCAAACAGGCAATCAAACATGGTATTCCATTATCTGATAAATAAATGAAAAGAAGATGAAACAGAAGCAGACAAATGCATTCTATAGCTCTGACATGCAGCATATACAATTCTAATAAATGGAGAAAGATTTTCTTCTGCAATAGTTCTCAATTTTGGGTATACAGCATAGAAAAACATCTCAATAAAACTGTCAATTGCGCAACTAAATACACCGGGTGTTTCCAACACGGTATTCATAAGATGATAATGACTCGGAACAAGTGTCATTTTTCAACCTTTCCTTTTCTTTTATCATGAATTACGAGGTTCAATTGTTGCTGAGTTTTACACTCATCCGAGCCTTCACGCTCAACTATTATACCGTGTTGGAATGAAAACAAAATAGAAATATTCGAAAGGAAAGAACTTACTTTTCGTTGAACTTGGATAACCAGAACGGGTATCTCAAAAAGAAAGGGTCAAAAGAGTGATTGCACACGCTTTTCCATCGGACCAAGCGTACGCGTGATTTGATGGGAATAATGCTTCTTTTTATGGAGTTAATTAACTCCGTCATTCTTCGCCACTCATTTCAAAAATGGTAGACGTTTGCAGCGAGTCGAGATTTCATTCCCTTCACCGCTGGTGGGACCGCCTTCAGGCGATCGATAAACCGTCTTCGGCCTAAGGTGTTTTTTTAACATTAGTCAGTCTGAAATTGTTTTTATTTCGTTCTCATGCGTAAAGCATCTTTTTTATGGCAAATATTTTCGCTGCAAGACTTAAGTACATGCAAAATCGCAACAAGTGATTTACAAAGACGCCAAAAAAGGATCTTTTTCTTCAGAGAATATATTACCGCTACTTTAAAACATTAGTAAAACATATTGTGAAGAATAAAATGTATTTTAAAACATGAAAAATACAAGTTTCTACAAAATTAAAAATATTTACACTGTGACAGGTTTCAACTATTTATAAAGTGTGTACAATAACTATGAATAAAAACCAAGTCAATGGAAGAAGGTTTTTGCCTTCCTCTCTCCGTTGTAAGAATATATTAATACACGCTGGTGTATTAATATACACCAGCGATCTACACATTCGCCACAACCAATTACTCTTCTGCAGCAGGAACCCATTTTCACTGGACTCCGGCTCAACCCACGACATATCAAGCACTCGAAGTGTTGCTTCGCCTTCTCACAGATCTTTACAGATGTTAATGATCGTTGTGCTGTCTCTCGTGTATCTTGGTCCACACAAGTTAAATTACGCCAGATTGGACGAGGCTGGTTAGCAAGTTTTTCCTTTATTTCTTCTAAAAATAAATTACAACAAGAGCCTTATGGCGCGAACAATGTTGCAATTTCCCAAATAAAGATGGCGGATCGAGTGTCCTCGAATTGTCTGTAGTGTAATGAGTTATCACACGTCAAAAAAAAAAAGAGAAAAACTTTAAAAAAGTTAGAAAAAATGTTTCATTTAGGGGCTGATTACATGGAGAATTTCAGCCCGGTCGAAATTTCAACTCGGGGCAGGGCTGAAGAAATGTTTTGCTATTACATGGAGATCGAACACATGCGCACGGTTGTTTCAACCCCGGTTTAAAATGAATTTGCGATTATATGACATTTCCGCCCCGGGGCGAAAATCCTAGCCCGGTTAGTTAGCTCTACCCAAGTTGAAATTTCAGCCCGGGCTTAATTTCTCCATGTAATCAGCCCCTTAGTTAGGAATTTGACTTACGGCAGACTTACTCCCGCTGATTTTCTTACCATAAAACCTAGCCCTAACCCACTAACATACGGGGGAGTGAGTCTGCCGTAACTAAAATTCCTTAGTTATCAGTATATAGCTTTTCCCTCCTTGCCTCGCAGTGTTTTTCTTTAAGCAGTTACGATTGAGGGAGTGCAATATCTATAAAATATATTCTGAGTTCGAGCCTAATAATGATGTATAGAGATCGTGTCCATCATGAAGTTCATTGTTGTCATTACCAGGCTCCCTTCTCAGCAATCTGGCAGTCCATTATAATATGCGCATGCGCAACGTGTTCGGAAAAACGTAAACATTGAACCGGTCCATGGAAAATACAGAAAGATGGCGCAAAGGAAAAATGACCTGCATTGTTCAACTAAAACCATTGTAAAATAAATAAACCCTTGTACTACTAGATACAACCCTAAAAAAAAGTATATATACCAAAAAGTTATAACATAAAAGACTACTGGTTTTTTGTTTTAAAGTTACAAGAAAGTGATGCACGTATTTTGTCTATTGGAAACACCACAGGATTCACACTTTTTGAATTACAATTTGGTTGAACCGTGCCAGCATAGTTGTCACACTTCATACATTTTAGTTGCCGGCTACTTACTATTACATTCTGTATTGGAAATTTCAGTGTTCTATACAGCTTCATAGCAGGAGATGCTGGTTTAATTTTCTTGTCATGCGATTTAAAGATAGATATTGAGATTGAAGTTAACGTTGGATGATATGTGTTAGGATATTTTCTCAATTGAACATTGTAAATTACATAAACACCACATTTTAACCCGACGAAATCATTCCACAGTGTTAATGATATGCACGATCTTGTTTTGTCGTTGAAAGAGACTTCTTTTTTTGTTGCAGTGGCACTGAATTTCGACTCGTGACACCCTTGAACGTCCATATAACCGATAACAGATACAAGCTGTCGATCAAATCTGAAACAAGACAAAGCCAAAATTATTTTAATTATGAAATTACAATGCAAACAAACTTTATTTTAATTAGTTTTTCCCAAAACATTAATATTATCAGTTAATTCACACCATTTTGCATTTTTAAAACAAACATCTTGGTTGGATCATTAATCCAAAATTTTAGCTCTCTAGCATTTGCAGTTCGGAAAGTATTGCAAATTATAGGTTGTATATTTTACAGACCAGAATTTGAATCAGCTATAATTTCCTCAATAATTATGGTAATCTGTTCAAATTGTATGTGTTGGAAGAAAAGATGTATGATACTCATTTTAATAAGCTGAAAAAATATGGTATCTATCGATAGGCTTGTGAATTAGTCGGGTCTATTTAAAAATAATAATATATTTATTTTGCCGGATTGTCATTTTATTGTTAGAACCAGATTTTACTGCGCGAAGGATATTGATATTCAGCGCGTATACTATATCATCTATGAGCAATCTCAAATCGGTGCTATCAAATACTACTTTTTGCGTTTCGTTTCGTTTTCGGTTAGAGCAGAAAGTACAATAGAAGTTCTTAAATTAATCCAATTTTCCAATATTTAGCTTGCTGGATTAGAGAGGAGAGAGTAACTGAAATATCTGACGCTTTAATTTCCATTTCAATGCAGTATTTTATTGAAAAAGAGAAGCCTTCAAAAGTTTGCGCTTTGGTATAAAGACATTTATATTAAAAAGGTACAGGTTTTTCAAGTTGAAAGTGAGCGGTTGTGCCTTTCCGAGATAAACAGTTATACAGAGTTAAATCGTCTCGCCACCGATGGTGTGAACAAAATCATCGGTTTGTTGATAATTACTCAACCTATCTGGCTCTTAACCCTTGGAAGTTTAGCCATGCGCAACGTTAGCAAAAATTTAAAAAAACTTAGAATGGTTTCGTATTTTTTTTTTAAAATAATCTACAAGAATATTAGTCTATTATGTGATATTTAAAACATTCGATCATCCTGGACAAATCTTTAGGGTTTTCGGATGCAATATTAGATGTTTCGGTAAAATTGACAGCCGTTCAACTTTATAAATCGTTGCAACCAGAATCGTTGTAAGCCGCAGATCGTCGTAATTTTAACTCGTATTTTCGTAAAGGGTTTTAACGCCGATTCTCTCCAATTGATACATATCAGACAATAATGCTCTGAAAAATTAAAATATATTACCTATCAGAAGTAATCAAAAAATATATAAAATACGAAATTTCTTAACCTTTTTGTCACCCCTATTTTAATAGGGGAAAAGATATCAATTTCAAATAAAAAGTTTAGTTTCAAATCAGATCCATAAAACTTGAAAACTGTGTTCCTTTTTATTCCAAAGAATCCCTCTTTATGAAAATGAAAAAATATTTTCGTTTTAAAGATCACAAAAGGTGACGTTATCAAAAAAGGAAATGTTTATTTCATGAACCTTGACGAGATTAGCAAAATAAGACAAAAAGTAAAGTATTAAACTTCTGCACTTACATAGTTTTTCAAGTCGTAGTTTTGGAAAAAATACAGCTGCATATATAATATTATTGACAATTTGTAATATCAATTTCGGTTTTTCTGAATTCTGGAGCTCTGAAAAAAAAAGGTAATTTGAGATGAGCACAATGCTAAAATAACAGTAGACTCTTTGAAGACACAAATGATTTTCAGTCTTTATTAATCACTGTATATATATATACGAAGCTGTGTGCAGTTAGTTATACTTATTCAACAAATGCGAAAGTTTTAGAAAAACAACAGCAATAAAAACAATCAAATTGATGCTGAGGATTGTCGACAGCGGTGGTACTGCATCCACTTATCAGAATTGTACACAAATGATTACCCTTAATAAAAGAACAAATACTTACAATGGTTTCGTATAAGCAGATGGATATTAGTTCACAACAAGCAAGTGAAACGTATACTGCTGTACCAATGTTCAACCAATAATATATTATTTTGAAGAAACGATTGTTGCATTACTTCATGTTATCTGTGATGATTTTGTCTATCAATTTTACTTCAAATCACAAATCTAACAAATTGTCTATGTCTGTGTTTTTAAAACAAATAAACATTAAAATCAACAACAATTATTATAGATTATACAACAAATAAAGAATTATAAAATTATCACAATAATAAATTACTACAGTTGTGGGAAACTTCTTACCTCAAAAACCTGCCCTTGAACTGAGAAGTGTAAACAACGTTTGTTTAAATTGACAAATGTTCAAAGGTAAGAAACTTCACTACAAACTACCCCCCTCCCCTTCATGATGAGTGTGTGGCTGTAAAAACATTATAAAGACTTGTTTAATACAATGTACAACAATTATAAAACATGGAGATTCCTACACTAATCACTAGCTGAAAATTTAAAAATCTGAATTTAAACACCCTTATTACCACACAACCCTACACCAATTACAATTATACTTAATTATGTAAAAATATAATTTTATTTCTAGCCATCGAAATTCTTACTGCTTCGTGATCACTAAAGAACAAACTTTTTACATCTACAAGAACAATAAATTGTGCTAATAACAGCTTTTTAATGTAGACATGATCTAAAATTGACCCACCTAAATGTGTTGGTTCTGAAAACTACCTGTTCATATTCATTCAATGTTTGGTCTAACATTGCATTGGGTTTTAGATTGAAATCACCAGCAACAATATCGATGTTCATAGATAATGTAAACTACCTGTTCATATTCATTCAATGTTTGGTCTAACATTGCATTGGGTTTTAGATTGAAATCACCAGCAACAATATCGATGTTCATAGATAATGTAAGATACCTCAAAGCTTCCAGGAACTCTCTAACAGGAAAATCTTTTTCCTGTACAATAAAGGAATTTTAATTTTTGTTCAGGTTATTTGTCACTTCTAATACAGAAAAACCATTAATCTTGAAATGATCTAATAATTCGATGTTGTTTTTGTAATACATAGCTAAGCTAGAGAATCTGTGTTGACTGTCATTGTTACATGTCAACTCAAAACCATCAATCGTAATTTCTGTAAGGTTTTCTGTACTTATTAATTGAGTTTCAGTGCAGAGAATAATATCACTAAGATGAAAATTATTTTATCACAATATAAATCCTTGAAGTGTTTACGTAATGATCGTACATTACATACAACTAAGGGCAATATAACATGTTCAGAGTTCTTAGTGATCAAATCCTCTTCAAAATTCAGACTTTGATTTTCTCTCAAATACTGATACTCTCTTTCAGCTTTTTTGTCGACAACAATGGCGTTTGAATTAAATTTTCCAATTAAATATAGCCCCTGCAGAGAAGTTACACGGCTGAGAGCTACATACATTTGTCCATTATTAAATGACCTCTGTTTCTGCAAATTAAAACTAATGACAGCCTCTGTTAAACTTAGACCCTGAACTTTGTGAACAGTGCAAGCCCATGACAGCATAAGCGGGAATTGGGTACATTTAATTACTGGAGATGAAAGCTTCTTTTCATTGGTTTTGATTTCAGTTGTCACTCTTTCAATTGGAACTGCATGTAGTTGTTGAGCAAGTCTATCTGAACGTATTTTGGTTGCCCCTGCACTTTGATTGTCAAAGGCAATATATATGATTTTGATAGAATCATTTTGTGTAATAACACGAGCTACTGTACCAATTTGGCCATTTATCAGTTTATCAGAAATATCAACATTTGATGTCAACATTACTCTACCTCCTATCTTTAAGGATAATTGAAAGGCTAATCCACCAGTTTTAGATTGGTTTAAATTTTGAATTCTATCATAAACATGGGAGGGGACTTCTTTAGGAACTTGGTCAATTGCATCAATTGTAATCATAGGGTTATCTAGGTTGTTTTTTGGCTGGTTCATTTGGCTGGTTCATTTTCTGCATATATATGAAGAGCATTAATTGGATATTGCTCACTGTTTTCGCTAATGAACCTAGATTGCAAAAGATTTTCATCCTGTATGGTGACAGATCCTAGTCTGACATTGTTAGTAGATCAATAAGAACTGTATCACCCCTTTGTCTCATAACTTCAGTCAATTCACACATCTGAAAGTTTCGCCATAGTGGATAAATTTTATACAAGTTATCATAGAATTCAGCATAAACTGGTTTTTGCATTACTAGAGGTAGTTGATATAAATCGCCAACCAAAATTAATGTTAAGCCTGCAAATGGTTTTGAAAAATCAGAAACGCATCCAAAAATTTCAATTAGCCTTTGATGCACATAAAAGAGTAGCTTATTGGAAACCATTGAAATCTCATCAATGATAATAGCTTTAACATCTGACAATTCATGCCTTAATTTGCATCTTCTCTTGTCTGTAAGCTTATGTAGAGTTAAACCACGAGATTCAACAGAAATTCCTTAACCTGAATGAATTGTTGTTCCATTGATATTGACCGCTGCAACACCTGTAGGTGCAAGCAAAAGAACATTTGGTTTTTCAATGCATGAAGATCCATAGCATAAAGTCTTTGAAACTGAAGCAGTTATTGTCTTAATCAAATGAGATTTACCTGTCCCTGTGCCACCTGTTATGAATAAATATAGAGGAAGGTTTTCAATAACTTTTTCTGCAGATAAATTTGTCTTCTGGCCCATTTATTGACAATTTCAAATAGAAAGCGCTGTTTTTCATTTAAACTGCGTATAAGTTCATTAATATCATCATCAGACATCAAATCTATTCTTGCTGGTGTGCGACCTGCACTTGAGCTAGCCTCAGTGTTTAATCCTTCGGCTTGTTCACTCTCATACTCATTATCATTAACTACCTCTTCTTCAACGTTATCGTTTTCTTGTTGGGCAAACTGATCTGTTCGAGGAGCAAAATCAGCATTCATTAAAACATTATCTACCATGTCGCCCCATGGTTCAAATCTAGCTTTGTTCTCATTTACAATATGCAGAACATCAGAGTTATTAAGTTTAACAACGTAGGAGTTCCCATTTTTACTCAGTAAATCCGTTTCCTTCCTAAAGGGAAGAAATAGCATCATCAAGTGATGTGCATATTCTTCTGGTTTACTAACTCGATCGGGAGCATGATAACGGACAACTCGCTTTTTATTTCTTCGCTTTAATTTAATCAAGGGAAGAGACTTGGGTAAACACAATAAGGGATCACAAGTGTCATCATCATTTAAAAGAATCTCTGGCTGATAGTTCTTCCCTGCACCAGGCTTTTCCTTGTGTCTGGTACATAGTATGAAAGAAATTCAGCAAAACATAAATTGTCTATCATACTATATCTGCCACCTTTAAATGTTGCATTAGGTCTATCCATGTATCGATCTAAACTGTTACGTTTAAAGACATCTGTACTATAAGGAGGCAGTTCTTCTAATTCTGCTTCTGATTTAAACACCCTGTATCTTTTGTCTGGCAAGTTTGTATTAGCAAAAACAATGCTGGAAAACATTTTCGTAACCACAATTCTGGCAATACTTGGTATACAGCTTCCTGTAAAGAACATTGTCGATGTGATAAAAATGCTAGGGATAATTTTCTCATTCTTTCTTGTAAGTTCAGGTTTTCAGATTCTTCTGAAGCTTTTTTCATTGCAAGTGATGACTCATTTTCTGATTTGGAAAAATAAGAGCACATGTATGAGACAGCTTTGTAATAGTTAAATACAGGTTGTTAGTCTAAGTTTGCTTTCCAAGCCAAAAGACCAATTGCAAAGTAATTGTTTACAAAGCATGAATTTGGTGGTCTACGATAGTAAATTTGAAAGTCTGGATTTGGTGATATTGCCAACACTCTATAATAATCAGCTTCAGATATGTTTAACCCTTGTAAGTTTAACCCTTGTAAAATTTCAGATATTGACTTGCTACTGTCATTCAAATAGTCAGGCTTGCGAGGGTCTAAGTTTTCATCAATATATAATTTAATCTTTTTTAAAATTTTAGTTCTTTCAGGTAGTATGATCAGTCTTTCAGAATCAGGCATATCTTCCGATAATGGACTAGCTACGATTGTTTGACCAGTAAAAAATCGTCCATAATTAAAACGACAGGAGACGTTTTTGTATTTCTGACAAGAATTAGAATGGGTATGAATTTGGTATTTGGATACAAGTTCATGCAATTCAGGCTCTATTGTTGGATCAGGGAGGTCTGCACGTACAATATTATCAACAAAAGATACATAATTTTCTAACGAAATTCAACTTTAATAGTATAATGAGCAACTTGACCTAACGGACTGTTCTTATGAAGTAAGATTTCTTTAAAGAAATTCTCAACTCTGTACTGAAAGTGTCTTGCAGTTAACACTGGGTTCTGATTCAGTATATTACATCTACTAAAATAATCTAATTCATCTGGGTTAACATTAATGGTGTTTAATTTACCAATGATTAAAACAAGTTCGTCCCATCTCAAATCTGCACATGACAGAGTAAGGAAGAAAGTTGGCAATCCTAATTGTTTAATCATTGCTAAAACATCATAAAGGAAATGTTTCCAGTAAGCAGGTGTTCCTTTGATAGAATTCATAAATAAATATCCTTGGTCTTCACAAATGAATGAACGTACAGATTCTTGAAAATTTATTTGCAATTGTCCTGCAGTTATGGTACCTTTTACTTTCTTAGCAGCAATATTTATTTGATTGTAAAGATTAGTTTGTTGTAATATATAATGAGCAAAAAATATATTAACGCTGGTTAAAATATTTTGTTGGTGTCAGGTGAATTGGCCTTGTAACTTTATACCCAAATTTTCCAGTTGGGAATAAAAAGGGAAAAGCAAGTTCCTCACAGTATTGATCTGTAAAGAAAGGTTGAGGTTGTTTATTTTCACCCGGTGCAATATTCAGAATCTCATCATCTGGATTATGGAAATTTGGTATTACGCACATTTCATCACTGCTTGCACAGTTTGCACTAAGTGGATTTTCAATCTCTAAATCATCATTGCCAATTTCCACAGTTACTGAAAATTCATCATGGTCAACAATGGCATCTGTGTCAGCTAAGCTGAGTAATTCCTGGGTTATATTATCCATTTTTATCAAAATATCTGAATAAAAACACTTTTTCAGGTCGTACACCTTCAAATAGTACATGGCCTCTATATAGTAATTTTTTTTTAAGCTTTACAAATAACAATCCATTGCTATCCATACCCTGAGGAAGGCAAATAGCAACAGCTTCTACTTGGGCATGACTGGTATCTTTTTAAACAGAATCCTTTTAAAAATCAAAACCTTTTCTAGCCGATTGAGAGGCTGAATTTCAGCAGGCAGATCTACAATGTCTAATTTATTCCAAACTGATTGTGGTGGAGTATCAGCTTTTTGTAAATACTTATCACAAGTTATACAAATATAACATAAAGAGTTAAAACTTACTACATTTGTGAACACACCTTCAGGCACAAATTCATATTTGTTTTCATGAAATATTTTTACTGTCTTTTTATAAAGAGTTCTATTACACACAACACATATATAGTAAGGACCATTTTTAATTGCCTTCTGAAAAGCTTTTATAAGTTCAAATGGTTTTTCATACTTTTGTTTCTTTATTTTGACATATCGGGCACGGCATTTAGCTTTCTCTTTTTCAGTTGATTTCCGTTTACGACATTTCTCCTTGCTACCTTCAGTAGCATTTCGTTTGCGTGCTTTTTCTTTGTTAGTTTCAGTCGCACTGCGCTGACGTGATTTTTCCTTACTAGCTTCACTCCTACTGCGCTGACGTGATTTTTCCTTACTAGCTTCAGTGGCATTGCGCTGACGTGATTTTTTTTTATTAGCACTAGAGGATTTCCGTGAAAATTCTTTTTGTTTGTAATATATTACTGAAAAATCAATTTCTTCATTTAACTGTTTAGTAAGATCTTTTTTTAACATTTAGAAAAGTTGGAGACATTAAAATTACTCACCAAAATTAATGGACTGTGTGCTTGTTCTTCTTGGCGTAAAATAATCAAATGTTTCGAGATCATCGTTTTTTACTGCATAAACCTTCCGAGCCGCGGCTTTCCAGAAGGTTATTCCTGTGAGAAGAAAGTGTTCTCTTAAGGACTGTGAAGACGAAAAACATGACCGAATTTTCAGTCCATATTCAAATATATATACACACCTCTTGTGGCTGCGGAGTCCTCATATCGCAAACCACCTCCTTGCACTAACACCAACGTTCGATCATCAAATCATGTTTTTGCCATCTCCGTGATTGCGTCGACGTTTGCTTCTGCTTCCGTTATTGTTATGAATGAAATTCGTTTCTGATTAACTGTAAAAATAAATGAGTATTTATAATTTATGAACGTGTAAATATAAAACGTTTAGTATGTAGTAATATCAACTTACCGATTTTTTTGTTCTCTATATCCGTCAGAACAACTTTTAAAACGTAGTTCTCTGCAGCAGCCCCTACCCGTTTACGCGACATCGTAGACGAAGATGTTTGCAACATTGTTGGCCTTCGAAATGCGCCGATGTCATTGACCGTTGATGTCGGTAGGTTTCCAATTCGAGTCATGCCTTGAAGTGGTTCTTCTTCCACTTGGTAATAAGTGCCAGAAGGCGACTCCGGAAAGCAATCAAACGTCCTATCCGGATTCTGAAATTGTGTGAATAAAGCATACCTTCTAAATCATTGCCAGTCATTGGACGGATAATTGGCTTCTCCGCAGGTGTTCCTTCTGTGCTGTTCCCGTCACGGCCATTGTAAAAAACAAATGATGGATCCATATTTTCTATCGTGTACAAATCAATCGTGCTACTGACTCATCACCTCTCACTGAAGGGATTATATAGGCATGTACCAGACACACCAAAAAGGGGGCTAATGCAAGGGCTAGGCTCTTTTGAACGCACGCGAAAAAAAGTTTATATGACCCCCTAAATATGCAGATGTTCAGGGGGTCAGCTAAAAAATGGGGGAAACCTAAAGCTTATTGCATCATAAATATGGTTACGAAATAGTGGTATGCAAGAATTGAACCACCTGTCAATTGTACCACCTGTCATTTTTAATTTCGAAATTTTGATTTTTGTTTTTTGAATTTCGAATTTTAAATCTTGAATTTTGAATTTTAAAATTTTAAACTAATTTTGAATTTTGATTTTCAAATCAAATTGAAAATCAAATGGCCCTAAGGGTACACGCATTGTTCTCCACCAAAAATTTCGGAACAAAAAAGGTCTCTTCATTGTAATCTTTAGTTTCCGCTTCATCGGCTACGTAGAAACGGAATATTGCAATAGAATTGAGAAAATAGCGTACACGTTTTTTGTTTTATAAGAACAAACATCTTGAGGCTTCAAATTGAAAAAGTTGAGAACATTTCAAGGCTTCCTTCAACTTGAGTCCTTCCTATAAATAAGATATACACTCGCCGAACTCCAGTTTCCGTTTCGACGGTGCTGAAATATATAGTGAAGATAAAATGTACTTCCCATACGAGAAAAAGATTGCTGAAAAGGGAGAAAGTAGGTCTAACTTTCAATAAAAAAATGAAAAATGAGTAAAAGGTAGGTTCATTTAGTCCAACCTACGTTCTCTTTAATGTCGCTCATATTTTTCTGACAAAGGAAAAATGTTGTGGTATTTATTATTGATAAAGCATTTGCACGGAATTTGAAAGAACATTAATAGTACTCACCACTGTTACTTCCGATTCTCACATTTTACACCATTGAATAACACTGCTTTGATGAGCACGCGGTTTCCATGTTTTATAAGCCCCTTCTAAAAATTTGATTCGTCAAAATTTGCAACCTGATGTCTAAGCGAAAACCGATTGGCTTAAAAAAAGCCGCGAACGAACCTCATTGACTAACACCGGATATTATTGAAAGTACCGCAGTTGTTTAACCAGTCGACATGCCTCTAAATCACTGAGTCAAAACGAAAAATTATACTGTGGTGGAGACCATTCTTTCTTGTTTGTAAAATCATGCAGCATCGTGTGGGACCCGATACCCTTAGCCAGAAAAACCGGCATGGGAAAAATTGATATCCTCAAAAAGAAAGCTTAGGTAACTAGGCTACGATACCTTTAGGTCATACTTCAAATCAAATATCCTCAAACACAGTAACCCAGACTCAACATTCCTTGCGGAAAAGTTAATTTTACGGTCTGCTGAACCTCGACCACAGGGCTTTTTGTCTCTCAACGGCGCTGCACTTCATTTACAGATCTGACGAAAAAGGTTCGTCTCGCCGTCAGATATAAAAAAAGAGACAACGGGTCCTGGGATCGAGGTTGCAGACTGCCTACCCTTAGCGATAACAGCCCTGAAGTGTAGCCTATGTGCAGATCTGTTTACTGTTGGGTGTATTTTCAGTTTTTTTCTGATTTTGGAAAATTCGTGGGAATTGTTGTGGTTTACAGTCCTTTTTCAAAACGGAAATACGTAACGTTTTGTATAAACGTTAGTAGACCATGAAAACGCAGAGAAATGGTATACAGGCAGAGACTGTTGGGATGGGATAGGAAAAAGTCCGTATTTAGCAGGTAACAGTCCACCATGATGGATTTTCCTTAAACAAACCGTTCCGTTAGATCACGTGGGTGGGAATTTGAATTAAGCTCTAAAGGCGGGTTTCCACTTAAACGAAATCCGTCGAATCGATCGACGTTGATCGATGCAAAAGTAGAATTGCTTCCTACTATTTGTCGATCGATTCGACCATTTTCGTTTAGGTGGAAACCCCCCTTAAGCATTCATCCACGCTAAACGCGTTCACATTAAAATAAACGTAATAAGCACTGGGGTTTTGATTTCCCTCGCGTGTTATCCGCGTGTGTTAAAATCTGTTAGTGCGATATATCCGCAGATGGTTCAAGACGAATGTCTTTCTTGTTTGCTTTAATTCACCGTAAAAATAGTGGACGTGCTTTCACTTTCTGCTGCATTAGGGGGTAAAAATATAAATAAAGGCAACATGTGACTGTAAAAAGCATAAGACAACCCCCTCATTTTGACTTAAGTACGTCGAAGTACGTCGAGAATATTTCATCAAGGGGATGAAGAATAAAATACATGTCTATGTAGAAACCATGTCTTCTGACAATAGTAATAGTGGCCTGTGAAATACTGTGAAAAGCCGTTAAAAACAGAAACAAATGTTGCTTTACTTCTTCGTAATAAAAAGATTTACTATCAAAGTCATAAAACAGCAAAGAAATAACTAGCTACCCCTTGATAAATTAATTGCGACTAACTTGTGAAGAGATTTCCATGCTGAACCAAACATGAAACTTTGTAGCCATGGTATGTGTGATGTTCGTAGAAGGTTTTTTGTCAGTTAATGAAAGAAAACGCATGATGTTTTTTATTAAAGTTTTACTCTCGATTAAGTTAGATAAAGAGAGTTGTTGTGCCTGGCACTGCGAATTTTCGAATTACAAGCAGATGTAAAGCAAAATAAGTTGCTTTTTTGAAATCAACGATTTTAGCTTGACAGAATGATTTACTTTAAAAGACCTCGAATAATAACTATTTTCCGGTGAACTTTATTTATCGATGGACAGTGTTATAGGATTTTGTGTTGTGATGTGCTTAGCTAGCATAGTCATGTGTCAGTAGCCTGCTATAAAGTTCAGTAAAAGAATTACGGGAAATTCTCGAATCCGGGTTAATATTCTTTAAATTTTCTGATCATTTTCAACGAAAATGACCAACATATTTAAATTCTGCACCAAACCCTATGAAAACATGCAATTTTTAAGTTTATACACTAAGTACAACTGCTTCTATTAGTAGCCAAATCTTGTTTTATAAAGAAATGACCGCGCAAATCAACTTCAGTAAAAATGTTTCACTGCAGTTAAATATTACAGCCAAACTCTTTTAAAATTTGAAAACTTTTTGTATTCCAAATTTCTTATCTTAGGTAATTTTTGCTGATAAATACAAATTATCCACTCATATTCCTTAAAAGTTCCTTGTTTTCTTTTTTAAAATTTGATTATGTCTGAGAATAACATCCATTTGAAATTAGCTGTTCACATCATTAACATATTTTTAGCTGGTTAGTTTAAGAGTTAACCCTGGACAGTGTGAACTGTTGATTTGTAGCGGTTCATAATGCCTCTGTATTATTCCTAGCTAGTGGACCAATTCTTCATTCTCTTCAGTTTATATAGTTCGTCAGATTTCAAATATATTTTTGTTATTATTATTATTTTTGGTTAACAAACAACGTATATAGCTTTCTGCTAAATAGGGAAAAGTACGTCGCCATAAGTACCTGATTAAGCTCCCTCTTTCGAATAAGCCTTCCCTTTCAATAAGCTCACGTCCTGAAAAAAAACATTTCTGACAAATAAGCTCCCACAAAAAAATTATAGTATGCGAGAAGTTTGTCTCCTCGTCAGCAAAAAAACATTCAAGTAAAAAAAAGAACAACAGTGAATTAAAGAATTAAGTCAGTGTGTTTTTCAACTTGGTAAAAAGAGTCCTTTTTAAACATGCAAAAATCAGTTTTTTTGTTCTAAAATGGACGTTTTTCGGAACAAAGTTTCGGACAAAGAAGGATCACTTTAATATATTATTTAATTACGAGGAACAATTTGGATTCATAGTCTGTAAAATTCAATTTTGCGAATATTGAGTTTGGGAAATGGCCAAAACGTTCTTTTAAGTTTTTATCTTTGAAATACTGTCTAAGATACCTGAATTTTTGAAATCAGGTTTGAGGAACACTTAAGGATAACAAATTCCATTGCAATGAAATATCGCAATGAAAGTCAAACAGAATAATGTCACTCATTTTTGAGTAGGAGATACCACCGGATTACTTGAAAAGATAATTAAATGTTATTTGTATGGCCAAAGATTCCAAAAACGAAATTTTGAAAACTATTGGAGCTAATAAAAAATTCAAGAAATAACAAGTTCATTTATATAGAATATTTATATAATCTTTCGATACTTAACAAGTTTGCTTTAATATGAACTACTGTATACTTAAATTTTTACAGCACTGAAAGATAAAAAGAGATACAAGACTTTGATAAATACTTAGAAGCGCTTTAATATTAGAAATTCCATACCAGAGAATCTTTAACTGTAAACATTTCTTTTCTTGCGCAAAACGTATGTTTCGATTTTGAATTCTACTAGTGCGAAAAAATGTTTTATATTAATTATATCATAAAATGTACGTGTTTATATCGAAAGCATGAATGGGATTAATATTCCACCTAGGACAAGTTTAATTCTAATTACAATAATGTGGACAAATATCAACAAAAGCATTAAAAAGTCAGTTAAAGTTTTGATTTCTGAATCAAAGCATTGTAAGTGTTGACATTCAACGTAAATCTCGTCGGGTGTAATATGTACGACCACAGGCACGCTCGTTCCCAGGGTTTTTGGTCTTTTTTATATGAGAGAAGACGACGAAAAATACCCTGGTATCGTTGAGTGATTTTTGGCCAATATATGGCCAGATTATGCGAACGCGTCATAAGGAATACATTAATTTATGCGATCAAAAAATGGCGGAACTTTAGCGGTTAGAAAATTTATGTTCCAACAACAGAAAACGTACTGACAATTTTATTGTCTCACGAGTAAAAAATACAAGAAAAATTGGTAACTGCATAAAACGTCTTTAAAGTTTGGAAATGAAATTGTACTGTTGTATGTGCAGGTTACATAACACTTTATTATAGTTTTAGCTGAACTTAGATAGTTTGTTGTTTAGATCTCAAATTCAGTTTTTATTTTTGTGTCATTCTGAATCTTGTAGAAAAACAAACAAACAAGGAAGTGAGGAAAAGGGCAAAATAATTTCTGAATATATGATGTAAGACAGCTTCAGATTACAGCAGCTTGCCTAAGATATTTGGGATGGAACCAAAGTACTTCTCTGCCATCAAGATAAATCTTTCGTGGAGTTATGGGTCATAAATGAATTAGAAATGAAGTTTATAATATAGACCAAAGCTTTTATGATTGGTATAATTGTCAAAGTTGTCTTGCTTCATGGATGTTCAGTAATCTTGAAATTAGTGATGAGTTAAAATTTTAGAAAAAAAAATTGTTTACAAAAGGTTTCAGATAGTTTACAAACGTTTCCGAACATTCTGTTATGTAAAAGAGCAAAACTATTAAGGGATACTTTAGGGGAATTAATTTTTGTGAGAACTAATTTTTGAAACACTTTTATATTTTTACAAAAAAATGTTTTTTTTGCAAAGTTAACAAAATTAAAATATCTTGTTAATACCTCCTTAATTTGGATACATTGACAAGTATGAGTATACGCACTGAAAGGGATAAGCTAAAAGTGCCCAGCAAAGTGGGCTATAAAAAGTACTTCTCTTTCAAAATCATTCATTTTGCTAAAAATAAAATTAAAATAAAGACTTGAAACTTGGTATGACATGTATTTAGCCTGATTTGATAAAATTGAGTTGGAAATATCTATATTATAATAGCCGTATACGTCTGTCACGCAAATAGTAAGCGCAGTAGCGAGACGCACAAAATGCAGCAATTTGATTGCTGCAACCCAGTTTCATATTTGCAGGATGCCCATAAAAGAAAAGGCACCAAATGTCAGCTATGGGTAGGTTGATTTTACCTGCCCCTGCATAAATACGGTTATGGTAGTTTTGAAATTCAGAGATTTCTAGGAGACACTCTATCCCCCCTTCCCTAAGTTTTATTGATTATATTCAGTTTTCTTAATTAAATTCATTAATTTTAAGTTAATATTTGATAAATTTTGGGTCCCAGAAATATATGTATTTGTGGGATTTATTCTTGTGAATCCAATTTCAAATATTCAAGTTTTTCGGAGAAATTTCATTGAGGAAAACAAAGAAACAAAGTTTCTAGTCCTCTCTAAATTTTCAAATTTTACTTTGAAAAAATATAGCTAGCTAATAGCTAAATGTTAAACAAAATACCAAGCAGAATATAAGCATCAACACGTCTATATCAGGTTTTTGATCACCTGCTTCGTGCTAAACATATTAAAAACCTTTTTAGCAAGCTAGCTAGCTAGCTATTATATCTACATAGCTATACACTGTTTTTTTTAACAGTCTAATTTTGTATGCTACTATCTTCGTTCCTTATGTACAATGCGGCACCATAAACTAGTCAGTGATATTTTAATAATTCCAACAAAGTAAAACCAAACGTTTTTTATAAATTTAACTAGCTTTATAACAAAGTTTTGTGGTTTACAAATATAATCGACCACGGCGAATTTTCGGAAAGGGAGACTTACATCAACTTACATATTTACTCGAAAAACTTTAAACTCGACTTATTTTTTATGGCCACAACTTCCCCTTTGCAATTCAGCTAAAAATAATGCACTTAAATACCAAAACAAGTTGATCACGCGGGAAAATTATTTTACATGTGTTTTCCGAAGCTGCAAAACTTAATAATACCTATTCGCGTTCTGTATTGAAAAGCAACGATTCAAGAGTGAACTGAAAAAGGAACACATTTATTGTTTAGAACCAACAAAAGGTCTCTCTCCTCCTGAAAACAATAAACGTTCGTGGCAATTTGTGCCGTTGGGTAAGTTAAGCACTAAAACGAGGCCAGAGAGTTTAAGCAACTTAGAAAAAAGTTGTAAGGCTGAAATTTATTGAGTACGTTATTTAATTTTAGCCGACTTGAATGAAACTTATGAAGTGGATGAGTACATTAGAAGTTATTCTAGTAATGCAGGTGGTAAGTCAAATTTTTGTGTGCCACTTGGTCACTTGTGTGTCTACACAAAAAAAACTTCGTCTCTATGTAATACATAGTAAGATAAATTGATTTTAAAGGCAAGCACTTACGTTTAGAATCTACAGAATAAACTAACGAGAAAAACGACACAACTACGACTACTAAATGTTTACTTTGATACAATGTTCTTTTAGAGAGAATACACGCGGAGATAGTAGGCTTTCATGTTCGGTATGCGGTTCTTCGTATTCCAGAAAAGACACACTTAAGAAACACCTGAAACTAAAACATGACATCGAATTATCATCTCTCTCAAAACGTAGTGCATGTACATACCCCGGATGCAAAGAAACGTTCTTCCACAAACGGAAACTAATTGAACATATAAGTAACTGCCACAAAGTAGATACTCGTACAGAAACTTTAACGTTCCAATCTGAAAGCGAGTTTCTAGCTTGGAAAGAAAAAGAAGAGCTATCCAACCATGTTTACTTTTCGAAACAAAGAGGAGACTCCGAAAGCGAATTGTTAAAACATGCGTATTATGTATGTCAGAATGATGGTCACTCAAAGCCACATCGAAAATCCAATGAACCTGCTCGTAAAACTAGTAGAAAGTTTCGTCGTGGCCAAATTAAAGCTGATAAGTTTTGCCCTGCCAGAATTATTGCACACACAGGAAATTTTTTTGGAATCATATCTGTTGAGTCATCTCGCATAACCATCCAATAACTGTTGAGAACACTGTCCATCATCCAAATCCAAAATCAATCCGCACTGATATTCAACACAAAGTAGCTATCGGTGTACCTGGAAGAGATATTCAACACAAAGTAGCTATCGGTGTACCTGGAAAAGATATTCAACACAAAGTAGCTATCGGTGTACCTGGAAGAGATATTCAACACAAAGTAGCTATCGGTGTACCTGGAAGAGATATTCAACACAAAGTAGCTATCGGTGTACCTGGAAGAGATATTCAACACAAGGTAGCTATCGGTGTACCTGTAAGAGATATTTACAAAGATTTGCGCGATGGTTTAGGGAACCGAGAATCTCGAACAAATGAATGCGATGTTATAACAAGAGCACATTTAATAAGCAAAGCAAACGTAAGTGACATAAAACGCTACTTGAAATATAACAGACAATTGCATCCAGATGATAGTGTGTCAACGTATAAATTGCATTGATGCAACACAAACAAACGCCTATGATTTTCCGTTGACCACTTTGATGGTCCCTGATGAGTTTAATAGAGGTTATCCTGTTGGATTTCTAATATCAAATCATGCTGTCGAACTAACTTTAACACCTTTTTTTGAGGAGATCAAAAAACGTTGTCCTGTCGACTTTATAATAAATTGCGTTATGACCGATGATGATAATTCTGGTTGGAATGCGTTTGTCAATGTGTTTGGAGACACCAAACACTTACTGTGTAAGTGGCACATTACTCGTGCATGGCAAAGAATATTAAATCTTGCTCCTGCTGAACTTCAGGATGAAATATACACCAACCTCATGGTAATGATCAATGAGAAAGATCAAGATCAATTCAAATCGATTTGCAACGGATTTTTGTCGAGATATCCCTATCTTTGTGAATTACTTTAAACAACATTACGTTAACCGACCAGAGCAGTGGGCTATGTGCTACCAGAATTTTCCTCATGCAAACACCGACACAAACATGTTTGTAGAATCTTTCCACAATAAATTGAAAACATTTTACATGGAAAAAAGACCCAATAAAAGAGTCGACGATTTAATAAACTTGTTGCTTACGTTGGAAGAAGAATTTTATTGGCAACGCAAAAAGGATCTCATTTACTATAAACCGATACCTGGCATTGTCTTCAACAATAACCGACACGCTAACGGCTTGCTAATACCCGATGATCACTTAACAGAAGAGAAAGATGGGTGGCAAGTGAAATCTCAAACGAAAGATGACGTCAGTTATTTCATTCATCGTTTACAGCCGTGCACAGACAACAATTGTTTAAAAAGGTGAATTTTTTTTATGAGTGTGTCAATTTGTTACCTTGACATGTTACGCTGACGGAGATTTTCTTTTAATTTTTTACATTGTTAAGGTCATTTGTAATTCAGGTAGCGTTTTTTCTACTTAGGTGTCTCGAAGTATCTTGTATCGGCTTATGCGAACACCTATACAAATGCAATTGTGATGACCGAGTGGAAATATGCAAACATATTCACAGGATTCACTCCTGTGTAACTCGAGGCATCCCAGTGCATTCTCAAGTTAACCACGTTGATCTGGATGGAGAAATTGAATTGGATGAAGGGGTTGACTTCCTTCAACAAACTCCTATTGCTGTAAAGCATCAGAAAACGTGTGTATCGGAAGCTGAAAAGTTTGAAGAAAGTATAAAGAAATTGACTGAACTGATTCAAAGACCAACTGTTCAAAAATTACGCTTGGCAAATGTCAACCAACAACTAAAAGACATTATCAAACAATGTGAGGCCGTGGAACTTTTGTCACCAGATGATTTGAAAAAAATGCAACCAATGAAAGCCGGCAAGAACATCAGCCCAAGTGAAAAGCTGGAGTTGCAGTGGCGTCCGAAAAAGTTTAAACGCACAAAGAAAAGCCAGAAAAAAAAATATTGCGCTTCATTTCAATACCCTTCACGCGACGAACAACGTGATATAATCAAAGCATGCCTCACTGTCAAACCAGTCGTTTCTCCTGTAAATGCGAAAGATTTCGTAATTAAAGAAACGAAAAAGATAAAGCCATTGATCCTGCGAATCAATAACCTACATGATATTCGTGCTAAACTGCTAACCTTTGGATGCCATAATATCTTCTACCTATCTTTGTTGTCTTTGGAGTCGAATCTCACTGTATCTGAACTTGCAAATGTGAAGAGAAAGGAAAAGCTTTTCGTCAGGGCTGGTTGCAAGATGAAGTTATAAGCGCATTCCTGTATCAACTCCGACTTCAATTCTCGCATATTGATTATCTTGATCCTACGGAGGCTGTTGTGCAATTATATGCTCATCGCGAAACTAAGGGATTGAAAATATCTCGTCCTGTCGAGTCTATCAAGTTTGTCTTCGTCCCTATCAATCAAAGTGGGATGCATTGGGTGCTTATTGTCATTGATGTTGATCCTATAACCAATAACACGGACACGACGGCTTACAAAGACCCTATTCAATTAGGTGAACACATATTGAAGAAAAACTTTACGAGTACCATGAAAAACAGCGAACCCGTTCAACACTCCCTGCACAAAGATGCTTCGAGTTGCGGCGTTTTATGTTGTTTTTATGCCTTCCAAA
>JASGCC010003716.1:0-22808 GCA_030067915.1 Hydractinia echinata | reverse complement strand
ACTAAAACCCATGAGACTTGTAGTTTTCAAAAATATTTTCATTTTTGATGAGACGCCGAATGAAAGCAGTTTAATCGCCGGCAACCGAAAACCCGCGATTTCCCGTAAATCCCGTATAGTCGAATGTATGACAAGAAGTAAGCAGGGAGTAAACCTCATTTCCCGAACGATTTTTAAAATTATTTTTTCACCACTAAAACCATGAGACTTGTAGTTTTTCAAAAATATTTTCATTTTTTGATGAGACGCCGAATGAAAGCAGTTAATCGCCGGCAACCGAAAACCCGCGATTTCCCGTAAATCCCGTATAAGTCGAATGTATACAAAGAAAGTAAGCAGGGAGTAAACTCATTCCCGAAACGATTTTTAAAAATTATTTTTTCACCACTAAAACCCATGAGACTTGTAGTTTTCAAAAATATTTCATTTTTGATGAGACGCCGAATGAAGCAGTTTAATCGCCGGCAACCGAAAACCCGCGATTTCCGTAAATCCCCGTATAGTCGAATGTATACAAAGAAAGTAAGCAGGGAGTAAACTCATTTCCCGAACGGATTTTAAATTATTTTTTCACCACTAAAACCCATGAGACTTGTAGTTTTAAAAATATTTCATTTTTGATGAGACGCCGAATGAAAGCAGTTTAATCGCCGGCAACCGAAAACCCGCGATTTCCCGTAAATCCGGGCTGCCGTATAGTCGAATGTATAAAAGAAAGTACCCAGGGAGTAAACTCATTTCCCGAACGATTTTTAAAATTATTTTTTCACCACTAAACCCATGAGACTTGTAGTTTCAAAAATGTTTTCATTTTTGATGAAGACGCCGAATGAAAGCAGTTTAATCGCCGGCAACCGAAACCCGCGATTTCCCGTAAATCGGCTCGGCCGTATAGTCGAATGTATACAAAGAAAGTACCCAGGGAGTAAACTCATTTCCCGAACGATTTTTAAAATTATTTTTCACCACTAAAACCCATGAGACTTGTAGTTTTCAAAAATATTTTCATTTTGATGAGACGCCGAATGAAAGCAGTTTAATCGCCGGCAACCGAAAACCCGCGATTTCCCGTAAATCCGGGCTCGGCCGTATAGTCGAATGTATACAAAGAAAGTAACCAGGGAGTAAACTCATTTCCCGAACGATTTTTAAAATTATTTTTTCACACTAAAAACCCATGAGAACTTGTAGTTTTCAAAATATTTTCATTTTTGATGAGACGCCGAATGAAAGCAGTTTAATCGCCGGCAACCGAAAACCCGCGATTTCCCGTAAATTCCCCGTATAGTCGAATGTATACAAAGAAAGTAAGCAGGGAGTAAACTCATTTCCCGAACGATTTTTAAAATTATTTTTCACCACTAAAACCCATGAGACTTGTAGTTTTCAAAAATATTTTCATTTTGATGAGAACGCCGAATGAAAGCAGTTTAATCGCCGGCAAACCGAAAACCCGCGATTTCCCGTAAATCCGGGCTCGGCCCGTATAGTCGAATGTATACAAAGAAAGTAAGCAGGGAGTAAACTCATTTCCCGAACGATTTTTAAAATTATTTTTTCACCACTAAAACCCATGAGACTTGTAGTTTTCAAAAATATTTTCATTTTTGATGAGACGCCGAATGAAAGCAGTTTAATCGCCGGCAACCGAAAACCCGCGATTTCCCGTAAATCGGCCGTATAGTCGAATGTATACAAAGAAAGTAAGCAGGAGTAAACTCATTTCCCGAACGATTTTTAAAATTATTTTTTCACCACTAAAACCCATGAGACTTGTAGTTTTCAAAAATATTTTCATTTTTGATGAGACGCCGAATGAAAGCAGTTTAATCGCCGGCAACCGAAAACCCGCGATTTCCCGTAAATCCCGGATCGGCCCGTATAGTCGAATGTATACAAAGAAAGTAAGCAGGAGTAAACTCATTTCCCGAACGATTTTTAAAATTATTTTTTCACCACTAAAACCCATGAGACTTGTAGTTTTCAAAAATATTTTCATTTTTGATGAGACGCCGAATGAAAGCAGTTTAATCGCCGGCAACCGAAAACCCGCGATTTCCCGTAAATCCCGGATCGGCCCGTATAGTCGAATGTATACAAAGAAAGTAAGCAGGGAGTAAACTCATTTCCCGAACGATTTTTAAAATTATTTTTCACCACTAAAACCCATGAGACTTGTAGTTTTCAAAAATATTTTCATTTTTGATGAGACGCCGAATGAAAGCAGTTTAATCGCCCGGCAACCGAAAACCCGCGATTTCCCGTAAATCCCGTATAGTCGAATGTATACAAAGAAAGTAAGCAGGGAGTAAACTCATTTCCGCGAACGATTTTTAAAATTATTTTTTCACCACTAAAACCATGAGACTTGTAGTTTTCAAAAATATTTTCATTTTTGATGAGACGCCGAATGAAAGCAGTTTAATTCGCCGGAAACCGAAAACCGCGATTTCCCGTAAATCCCGGGCTCGGCCCGTATAGTCGAATGTATACAAAGAAAGTACCCAGGGAGTAAACTCATTCCCCGAACGATTTTTAAAATTATTTTTCACCACTAAAACCCATGAGACTTGTAGTTTTCAAAAATATTTCATTTTTGATGGAACGCGAATGAAAGCAGTTAATCGCCGGCAACCGAAAACCCGCGATTTCCCGTAAATCCCGGTATAGTCGAATGTATACAAAGAAAGTAAGCAGGGAGTAAACTCATTTCCCGAACGATTTTTAAAATTATTTTTTCACCACTAAAACGCCATGAGACTTGTAGTTTTCAAAAATATTTTCATTTTTGATGAGACGCCGAATGAAAGCAGTTTAATCGCCGGCAACCGAAAACCCGCGATTTCCCGTAAATCCCGGCTCGGCCCGTATAGTCGAATGTATACAAAGAAAGTAAGCAGGGAGTAAACTCATTTCCCGAACGATTTTTAAAATTATTTTTTCACCACTAAAACCCATGAGACTTGTAGTTTTCAAAATATTTTCATTTTTGATGAGACGCCGAATGAAAGCAGTTTAATCGCCGGCAAACCGAAAACCCGCGATTTCCCGTAAATCCCGGGCTCGGCCCGTATAGTCGAATGTATACAAAGAAAGTACCCAGGGAGTAAACTCATTTCCCGAACGATTTTTAAAATTATTTTTTCACCACTAAAACCCATGAGACTTGTAGTTTTCAAAAATGTTTTCATTTTTGATGAGACGCCGAATGAAAGCAGTTTAATCGCCGGCAACCGAAAACCCGCGATTTCCCGTAAATCCGGGCTCGGCCCGTATAGTCGAATGTATACAAAGAAAGTAAGCAGGGAGTAAACTCATTTCCCGAACGATTTTTAAAATTATTTTTTCACCACTAAAACCCATGAGACTTGTAGTTTTCAAAAATATTTTCATTTTTGATGAGACGCCGAATGAAAGCAGTTTAATCGCCGGCAAACCGAAAACCCGCGATTTCCCGTAAATCCCGGGCTCGCCCGTATAGTCGAATGTATACAAAGAAAGTAAGCAGGGAGTAAACTCATTTCCGAACGATTTTTAAAATTATTTTTCACCACTAAAACCATGAGACTTGTAGTTTTCAAAAATATTTTCATTTTTGATGAGACGCCGAATGAAAGCAGTTTAATCGCCGGCAACGAAAACCCGCGATTTCCCGTAAATCCCGGCCCGTATAGTCGAATGTATACAAAGAAAGTAAGCCAGGGAGTAAACTCATTTTCCCGAACGATTTTAAAAATTATTTTTTCACCACTAAAACCCATGAGACTTGTAGTTTTCAAAAATGTTTTCATTTTTGATGAGACGCCGAATGAAAGCAGTTTAATCGCCGGAAACCGAAAACCCGCGATTTCCCGTAAATCCCGGCTCGGCCCGTATAGTCGAATGTATACAAAGAAAGTACCCAGGGAGTAAACTCATTTCCCGAACGATTTTTAAAATTATTTTTCACCACTAAAACCCATGAGACTTGTAGTTTTCAAAAATATTTTCATTTTGATGAGACGCCGAATGAAAGCAGTTTAATCGCCGGCAACCGAAAACCCGCGATTTCCCGTAAATCCCGGCTCGGCCCGTATAGTCGAATGTATACAAAGAAAGTAAGCAGGGAGTAAACTCATTTCCCGAACGATTTTTAAATTATTTTTTCACCACTAAAACCCATGAGACTTGTAGTTTTCAAAAATGATTTTCATTTTTTGATGAGACGCCGAATGAAAGCAGTTTAATCGCCGGAAACCGAAAACCCGCGATTTCCCGTAAATCCCGGGATCGGCCCGTATAGTTCGAATGTATACAAAGAAAGTAAGCAGGGAGTAAACTCATTTCCCGAACGATTTTTAAAATTATTTTTTCACCACTAAAACCCATGAGACTTGTGGTTTTAAAAATATTTCATTTTGATGAGACGCGAATGAAAGCAGTTTAATAGTCGGCAACGAAACCCGCGATTTCCCGTAAATCCCGGTATAGTCGAATGTATACAAAGAAAGTAAGCAGGGAGTAAACTCATTTCCGAACGATTTTTAAATTATTTTTTCACCACTAAACCCATGAGACTTGTAGTTTTCAAAAATATTTTCATTTTTGATGAGACGCCGAATGAAAGGCAGTTTTAATCGCCGGCAACCGAAAACCCGCGATTTCCCGTAAATCCGGCCGTATAGTCGAATGTTATACAAAGAAAGTAAGCAGGGAGTAAACTCATTTCCCGAACGATTTTTAAAATTATTTTTTCACCACTAAAACCCATGAGACTTGTAGTTTTCAAAAATATTTTCATTTTTGATGAGACGCCGAATGAAAGCAGTTTAATCGCCGGCAAACCGAAAACCCGCGATTTCCCGTAAATCCGGGCTCGGCCCGTATAGTCGAATGTATACAAAGAAAGTAAGCAGGGAGTAAACTCATTTCAGAACAATTTTTAAAATTATTTTTCACCACTAAAACCCATGAGACTTGTAGTTTTAAAAATATTTTCATTTTTGATGAGACGCCGAACTGAAAGCAGTTTAATCGCCGGCAACCGAAAACCCGCGATTTCCCGTAAATCCCGGTATAGTCGAATGTATACAAAGAAAGTAACCAGGGAGTAAACTCATTTCCCGAACGATTTTTAAAATTATTTTTTCACCCGCTAAAACCCATGAGACTTGTAGTTTTCAAAAATATTTTCATTTTTGATGAGACGCCGAATGAAAAGCAGTTTAATTCGCCGGAAACCGAAAACCCGCGATTTCCCGTAAATCCCGGTCGGCCCGTATAGTCGAATGTATACAAAGAAAGTAAGCAGGGCAGTAAACTCATTTCCCGAACGAATTTTTATAAAATTATTTTTTCACCACTAAAACCCATGAGACATTGCAAGTTTTCAAAAATATTTTCATTTTTGATGAGACGCCGAATGAAAGCAGTTTAATCGCCGGAAACCGAAAACCGCGATTTCCCGTTAAATCCCGGATCGGCCCGTATAGTCGAATGTATACAAAGAAAGTAAGCAGGCAGTAAACTCATTTCCCGAACGATTTTTTAAATTATTTTTTCACCATAAAACCCATGAGACTTGTAGTTTTCAAAAATATTTTCATTTTTGATGAGACGCCGAATGAAAGCAGTTTAATCGCCGGCAACCGAAAACCCGCGATTTCCCGTAAATCCCGTATAGTCGAATGTATACAAAGAAAGTAACCAGGGAGTAAACTCATTTCCCGAACGATTTTTAAAATTATTTTTTCACCACTAAAACCCATGAGACTTGTAGTTTTCAAAAATGTTTTCATTTTTGATGAGACGCCGAATGAAAGCAGTTTAATCGCCGGCAAACCGAAAACCCGCGATTTCCCGTAAATCCCGGCTCGGCCCGTATAGTCGAATGTATACAAAGAAAGTAAGCCAGGGAGTAAACTCATTTCCCGAACGATTTTAAAATTATTTTTTCACCACTAAAACCCATGAGACTTGTAGTTTCAAAAATATTTTCATTTTTGATGAGACGCCGAATGAAAGCAGTTTAATCGCCGGCAACCGAAAACCCGCGATTTCCCGTAAATCCGGGCTCGGCCCGTATAGTCGAATGTATACAAAGAAAGTAAGCAGGGAGTAAACTCATTTCCCGAACGATTTTTAAATTATTTTTTCACCACTAAAACCCATGAGACTTGTAGTTTTCAAAAATATTTTCATTTTTGATGAGACGCCGAATGAAAGCAGTTTAATCGCCGGAAACCGAAAACCCGCGATTTCCCGTAAATCCCGGATCGGCCCGTATATTCGAATGTATGCAAAGAAAGTAAGCAGGCAGTAAACTCATTTCCCGAACGATTTTTAAAATTATTTTTTCACCACTAAAACCCATGAGACTTGTAGTTTTAAAAATGTTTTCATTTTTGATGAGACGCCGAATGAAAGCAGTTTAATAGTCGGCAACCGAAAACCCGCGATTTCCCGTAAATCCCCGTATAGTCGAATGTATACAAAGAAAGTAAGCAGGGAGTAAACTCATTTCCCGAACGATTTTTAAAATTATTTTTCACCACTAAAACCCATGAGACTTGTAGTTTTCAAAAATATTTTCATTTTTGATGAGACGCCGAATGAAAGCAGTTTAATCGCCGGCAACCGAAAACCCGCGATTTCCCGTAAATCCCGTATAGTCGAATGTATACAAAGAAAGTAAGCAGGGAGTAAACTCATTTCCCGAAGATTTTTAAAATTATTTTTTCACCACTAAAACCCATGAGACTTGTAGTTTTCAAAAATATTTTCATTTTTGATGAGACGCCGAAATGAAAGCAGTTTAATCGCCGGCAAACCGAAAACCCGCGATTTCCCGTAAATCCCGGGATCGGCCCGTATAGTCGAATGTATTACAAAGAAATTAAGCAGGGAGTAAACTCATTTCCCGGAACGATTTTTAAAATTATTTTTTCACCACTAAAAACCCATGAGACTTGTAGTTTTCAAAAATATTTTCATTTTTGATGAGACGCCGAATGAAAGCAGTTTAATCGCCGGCAACCGAAAACCCGCGATTTCCCGTAAATCCCGTATAGTCGAATGTATACAAAGAAAGTAACCAGGGAGTAAACTCATTTCCCGAACGATTTTTTAAAATTATTTTTTCACCACTAAAACCCATGAGACTTGTAGTTTTCAAAAATATTTTCATTTTTGATGAGACGCCGAATGAAAGCAGTTTAATCGCCGGAAACCGAAAACCCGCGATTTCCCGTAAATCCCGGGATCGGCCCGTATAGTCGAATGTATACAAAGAAAGTAAGCAGGCAGTAAACTCATTTCCGAACGATTTTTAAAATTATTTTTTCACCACTAAAACCCATGAGACTTGTAGTTTTCAAAATATTTTCATTTTTGATGAGACGCCGAATGAAAGCAGTTTAATCGCCGGCAAACCGAAAACCCGCGATTTCCCGTAAATCCCGGGCTCGGCCCGTATAGTCGAATGTATACAAAGAAAGTAAGCAGGAGTAAACTCATTTCCCGAACGATTTTTAAAATTATTTTTTCACCACTAAAACCCATGAGACTTGTAGTTTTCAAAAATATTTTCATTTTGATGAGACGCCGAATGAAAGCAGTTTAATCGCCGGCAACCGAAAACCCGCGATTTCCCGTAAATCCCGGATCGGCCGTATAGTCGAATGTATACAAAGAAAGTAAGCAGGGAGTAAACTCATTTCCCGAACGAATTTTTAAAATTATTTTTTCACCACTAAAACCCATGAGACTTGTAGTTTTAAAAATATTTTCATTTTTGATGAGACGCCGAATGAAAGCAGTTTAATAGTCGGCAACCGAAAACCCGCGATTTCCCGTAAATCCCGTATAGTCGAATGTATACAAAGAAAGTAAGCAGGGAGTAAACTCATTTCCTGAACGATTTTTAAAATTATTTTTTCACCACTAAAACCCATGAGACTTGTAGTTTTCAAAAATATTTTCATTTTTGATGAGACGCCGAATGAAAGCAGTTTAATCGCCGGCAACCGAAAACCCGCGATTTCCCATAAATCCCGTAAAGTCGAATGTATACAAAGAAAGTAAACAGGGAGTAAACTCATTTCCCGAACGATTTTTAAAATTATTTTTTCACCACTAAAACCCATGAGACTTGTAGTTTTCAAAAATATTTTCATTTTTGATGAAACGCCGAATGAAAGCAGTTTAATCGCCGGCAACCGAAAACCTGCGATTTCCCGTAAATCCCGTATAGTCGAATGTATACAAAGAAAGTAAGCAGGGAGTAAACTCATTTCCCGAACGATTTTTAAAATTATTTTTTCACCACTAAAACCCATGAGACTTGTAGTTTTCAAAAATATTTTCATTTTTGATGAGACGCCGAATGAAAGCAGTTTAATCGCCGGCAACCGAAAACCCGCGATTTCCCGTAAATCCCGGGATCGGCCCGTATAGTCGAATGTATACAAAGAAAGTAAGCAGGGCAGTAAACTCATTTCCCGAACGATTTTTAAAATTATTTTTTCACCACTAAAACCCATGAGACTTGTAGTTTTCAAAAATATTTTCATTTTTGATGAGACGCCGAATGAAAGCAGTTTAATCGCCGGAAACCGAAAACCCGCGATTTCCCGTAAATCCCGGGCTCGGCCCGTATAGTCGAATGTATACAAAGAAAGTACCCAGGGAGTAAACTCATTTCCCGAACGATTTTTAAAATTATTTTTTCACCACTAAAACCCATGAGACTTGTAGTTTTCAAAAATGTTTTCATTTTTGATGAGACGCCGAATGAAAGCAGTTTAATCGCCGGAAACCGAAAACCCGCGATTTCCCGTAAATCCCGGGATCGGCCCGTATAGTCGAATGTATACAAAGAAAGTAAGCAGGCAGTAAACTCATTTCCCGAACAATTTTTAAAATTATTTTTTCACCACTAAAACCCATGAGACTTGTAGTTTTCAAAAATATTTTCATTTTTGATGAGACGCCGAATGAAAGCAGTTTAATCGCCGGCAACCGAAAACCCGCGATTTCCCGTAAATCCCGTATAGTCGAATGTATACAAAGAAAGTAAGCAGGGAGTAAACTCATTTCCCGAACGATTTTTAAAATTATTTTTTCACCACTAAAACCCATGAGACTTGTAGTTTTCAAAATATTTTCATTTTTGATGAGACGCCGAATGAAAGCAGTTTAATCGCCGGCAACCGAAAACCGCGATTTCCCGTAAATCCCCGTATAGTCGAATGTATACAAAGAAAGTAAGCAGGGAGTAAACTCATTTCCCGAACGATTTTTAAAATTATTTTTTCACCACTAAAACCCATGAGACTTGTAGTTTTCAAAAATATTTTCATTTTTGATGAGACGCCGAATGAAAGCAGTTTAATCGCCGGCAACCGAAAACCCGCGATTTCCCGTAAATCCCGGGCTCGGCCCGTATAGTCGAATGTATACAAAGAAAGTAAGCAGGGAGTAAACTCATTTCCCGAACGATTTTTAAAATTATTTTTTCACCACTAAAACCCATGAGACTTGTAGTTTTCAAAAATATTTTCATTTTTGATGAGACGCCGAATGAAACCAGTTTAATCTCCGGCAAACCGAAAATCCGCGATTTCCCGTAAATCCCGGGCTCGGCCCGTATAGTCGAATGTATACAAAGAAAGTACCCAGGGAGTAAACTCATTTCCCGAACGATTTTTAAAATTATTTTTTCACCACTAAAACCCATGAGACTTGTAGTTTTCAAAAATGTTTTCATTTTTGATGAGACGCCGAATGAAAGCAGTTTAATCGCCGGAAACCGAAAACCCGCGATTTCCCGTAAATCCCGGGATCGGCCCGTATAGTCGAATGTATACAAAGAAATTAAGCAGGCAGTAAACTCATTTCCCGAACAATTTTTAAAATTATTTTTTCACCACTAAAACCCATGAGACTTGTAGTTTTCAAAAATATTTTCATTTTTGATGAAACGCCGAATGAAAGCAGTTTAATCGCCGGCAACCGAAAACCCGCGATTTCCCGTAAATCCCGTATAGTCGAATGTATACAAAGAAAGTAAGCAGGGAGTAAACTCATTTCCCGAACGATTTTTAAAATTATTTTTTGACCACTAAAACCCATGAGACTTGTAGTTTTCAAAAAATTTTCATTTTTGATGAGACGCCGGATGAAAGCAGTTTAATCGCCGGCAACCGAAAACCCGCGATTTCCCGTAAATCCCGGGATCGGCCCGTATAGTCGAATGTATACAAAGAAAGTAAGCAGGCAGTAAACTCATTTCCCGAACGATTTTTAAAATTATTTTTCCACCACAAAAACCCATGAGACTTGCAGTTTTCAAAAATATTTTCATTTTTGATGAGACGCCAAATGAAACCAGTTTAATCTCCGGAAACCGAAAATCCGCGATTTCTCGTAAATCCCGGGCTCGGCCCGTTTAGTGGAATGTATACAAAGAAAGTACCCAGGGAGTAAACTCATTTCCCGAACGATTTTTAAAATTATTTTTTCACCACTAAAACCCATGAGAATTGTAGTTTTCAAAAATGTTTTCATTTTTGATGAGACGCCGAATGAAAGCAGTTTAATCGCCGGCAACCGAAAACCCGCGATTTCCCGTAAATCCCGTATAGTCGAATGTATACAAAGAAAGTAAGCAGGGAGTAAACTCATTTCCCGAATGATTTTTAAAATTATTTTTTCACCACTAAAACCCATGAGACTTGTAGTTTTCAAAAATATTTTCATTTTTGATGAGACGCCGAATGAAAGCAGTTTAATCGCCGGAAACCGAAAACCCGCGATTTCCCGTAAATCCCGGGATCGGCCCGTATAGTCGAATGTATACAAAGAAATTAAGCAGGCAGTAAACTCATTTCCCGAACAATTTTTAAAATTATTTTTTCACCACTAAAACCCATGAGACTTGTAGTTTTAAAAATATTTTCATTTTTGATGAGACGCCGAACGAAAGCAGTTTAATAGCCGGCAACCGAAAACCCGCGATTTCCCGTAAATCCCGTATAGTCGAATGTATACAAAGAAAGTAAGCAGGGAGTAAACTCATTTCCCGAACGATTTATAAAATTATTTTTTCACCGCTAAAACCCATGAGACTTGTAGTTTTCAAAAATATTTTCATTTTTGATGAGACGCCGAATGAAAGCAGTTTAATCGCCGGAAACCGAAAACCCGCGATTTCCCGTAAATCCCGGGATCGGCCCGTATAGTCGAATGTATACAAAGAAAGTAAGCAGGCAGTAAACTCATTTCCCGAACGATTTTTAAAATTATTTTTTCACCACTAAAACCCATGACACTTGCAGTTTTCAAAAATATTTTCATTTTTGATGAGACGCCGAATGAAAGCAGTTTAATCGCCGGAAACCGAAAACCCGCGATTTCCCGTAAATCCCGGGATCGGCCCGTATAGTCGAATGTATACAAAGAAAGTAAGCAGGCAGTAAACTCATTTCCCGAACGATTTTTGAATTATTTTTTCACCACTAAAACCCATGAGACTTGTAGTTTTCAAAAATATTTTCATTTTTGATGAGACGCCGAATGAAAGCAGTTTAATCGCCGGAAACCGAAAACCCGCGATTTCCCGTAAATCCCGGGATCGGCCCGTATATTCGAATGTATACAAAGAAAGTAAGCAGGCAGTAAACTCATTTCCCGAACAATTTTTAAAATTATTTTTTCACCACTAAAACCCATGAGACTTGTAGTTTTAAAAATATTTTCATTTTTGATGAGACGCCGAATGAAAGCAGTTTAATAGCCGGCAACCGAAAACCCGCGATTTCCCGTAAATCCCGTATAGTCGAATGTATACAAAGAAAGTAAGCAGGGAGTAAACTCATTTCCTGAACGATTTTTAAAATTATTTTTTCACCACTAAAACCCATGAGACTTGTAGTTTTCAAAAATATTTTCATTTTTGATGAGACGCCGAATGAAAGCAGTTTAATCGCCGGCAACCGAAAACCCGCGATTTCCCGTAAATCCCGTAAAGTCGAATGTATACAAAGAAAGTAAACAGGGAGTAAACTCATTTCCCGAACGATTTTTAAAATTATTTTTTCACCACTAAAACCCATGAGACTTGTAGTTTTCAAAAATATTTTCATTTTTGATGAAACGCCGAATGAAAGCAGTTTAATCGCCGGCAACCGAAAACCCGCGATTTCCCGTAAATCCCGTATAGTCGAATGTATACAAAGAAAGTAAGCAGGGAGTAAACTCATTTCCCGAACGATTTTTAAAATTATTTTTTCACCACTAAAACCCATGAGACTTGTAGTTTTTTAAAAATATTTTCATTTTTGATGAGACGCCGGATGAAACAAGTTTAATCGCCGGCAACCGAAAACCCGCGACTTCCCGTAAATCCCGGGATCGGCCCGTATAGTCGAATGTATACAAAGAAATTAAGCAGGCAGTAAACTCATTTCCCGAACAATTTTTAAAATTATTTTTTCACCACTAAAACCCACTTTATCACATACCGGGCTATAGTTTTATATACCGAGCCAGAAAAAAAAGACAAATGCGGCGGTGTAGCCATGTATATATCGGATCGAGTTAAGTGGAAACATCGGACAAATTTGGAACATAATGAGCTAGAAAGTTTATGGGTGGAAATTTTCCAAAAAAACGCAAAGAGTTTTTTAGTTGGTACTATGTATAGACCACCGGTAGGTTCTAAATATCTACCAAGGGAATTTAAAACTCATCTAATGACTTGTTACAGCTAGTTATGTCTGAATCAAAAGAAGTAAACCTTTTGGGAGATCTGAATATTAATTTCTTAAAGAAATCAGATGATAAAGACATTAAAGAACTTTTACGTCTTTATGGATTGAAACAGCTTATTGAAAAACCGACTAGAATTACCGATAATACACAAACGCTAATTGATTGTATTCTGACTACTCGAAATGATACGACATACCAAAATGACGTCATCCCCATCGGTATCAGCGATCACGATATGGTCGGTTTCGTCAGAAAATTAAGAAGAGATAAGTTACCACCAAAGATTATCAAGACTAGGAATTATGCCAAGTACTCTAGTGAGCAAATGGTTGACGAAATTAGTAAACACAACTGGGGTGAACTCTATGGAATGAACGATGTGAACATCGCATGGTCATATTTCAAAACTACTCTCACCGCATTGTTCAACAAACATGCCCCTATCATTGGGAAGATAGTCAAAGGACAATTTTGTCCGTGGCTTAACAATGGGATATATAAATTGATGAACGAAAGAGATAAGGCTTTACGAAAAGCGCGAAAATCGAAAAAGCCAAGCGACTGGAAGGCTTACTGCAAAGTTCGAAACTTATGTACACGTAAAATACGAGAATCGAAGTCCCAATTTAGTAAAAACTTACTAGCACAGAATTGTCATAATCCAAAGAAATTTTGGGATACGATAAAGAAAATAATGCCAACTAAACCACGAAACGTCGTAAGTGATGCTACAGCAACCAAATCGAAAGTTGAATCACTATGTTTGTTTTTCTCTTCAATAGCAGCTCAAATCAAGGAGAAATCGATTCCCTTAAAAGATTTTGTATGGAAACAACCACAATGGTCGAAATTACGAACTACTTCCATATTTACCTTCAAATATGTATCGAAAATATCGATCGAAAAAGAACTGAAAAAATTAAAGAGAAGTAAAGCCACAGGTGTAGACGATCTTCCACCTGGACTGCTCAAAGATTGTTCCAGTCAAATCGCTGCTCCACTTTGTCACATAATAAACTTATCTATACAAACGGCTATGATACCTGGAGAATGGAAGCATGCTGTAGTTAAGCCAATTTTTAAAAAAGGTTCGACTGACGATAACAATAACTATAGACCTATATCTATATTGCCGGTCATCTCAAAAATTCTCGAAAGGGCAGTATATGACCAAGTTATCGAATATCTTGAGAAGAACAACTTACTATCTCAGTATCAATTTGGGTATCGTCGTCTCAGATCAACAGATTTGGCTGCTAATCTATTGTTAGATGACATTAGAAAGGAAGTTGATAAGAAAAAATACGTTGCTGCAGTTTTCATGGACTTGTCAAAAGCCTTCGACACGGTTGGTCATAGTATTTTAATTGAGAAATTATCAGCTTATGGTATACGTGGTAACGAACTAGAATGGTTTTCTGATTATTTGTTTGGGAGAAAGCAGGAAGTAGTGGTAAATAACATCAAATCTGACCCACAACCAGTGAATTGTGGTGTTCCGCAAGGGTCCATACTCGGGCCATTATTATTTTTAATTTTCTTTTATGACTTTGATAATGTCCTACTTAAAGCTAGCGTTATTAAATTTGCAGATGACACTGTTATCTACTTCTCAAGTGAAAGCTTTCTCGTCCTTGAAAATGTATTAAATGAAGAACTTCTTGCTGTTGAGACATATCTACGAGAAAATGATCTTGTTATTAATTTAAACAAAGGGAAAACAGAATGGATGATATTCGGGACGAGTAAAATGTTGAAAAGTGCTGAAGGAAAAATATCATTGTCATGTAATTTTGTGGAGATTAATGAGACGAAAAGCTACAAGTATTTGGGATCAATTATTGATCCTAAGTTGTCTCTAAATAACAACTTCGACTCTACATACAAAAAAGCATCTGGAAGACTCCGTTTACTGACGAGACTACAATCCGAAGTTGACGATACAACTGCTAAAAAGATTTACGAAACAATGATAACTCCAATCATTACATTCAATAGTATCATCAATTTGAACCTGAATAACACCCAGTTGAACAAACTGCAGTCCTTGGATAGACGTGCCAGAGTAGTAACTAACAACAACAGTTTACAACCCATTTACGACAAAATTCAACGAAATGCTTGTAATGTTGTCAGAAAATGTATTGATCGTAAAACATGCTCAAATTATTGGAACCACTTTCAGCTGCTAAACCATCAAAGACTGACTCGAAACAATTTTTATTCGCTAAAGTTACCAGCAGTACGTTTGGATATGGCAAGAAATGGTTTTTACTATATGGGTGCCAGTATATATAATTCTTTACCAATAGATATACGAAGGGAGCCTAGTTATATGAAATTTAAAAATAAATTGGATAACCATATTTTTTAATCGTTTGGCCTACTTACACACTTTATTTGGACTTTGGACCCTAACACAATATGAAGCTCTAATACCTTGTCTAGTCTTCCTTATTTACATGTTTTCACCTCTGTTTCTCACCCTTTCTACTTGATGTTTTTAGATACTGTAAGCTTATGACATACGCGGTTTTGAATTAAAATGTTTTTTGCCGATTATTCATGGACACCTACAATCTTATCTTTAGTGTATTTTCACCATTTCATCTATGTGCTTAGCGTTTTTCTTTTTGTTTTGCCTATTCCTTTTCATTTTATTTGATTTTAATTTTAGCAGGACACATTTGAAAAGCAGAAATTTATTGTGAAATGTATATCCTGGGTAAATATTGATGATAAATAAATAAATAAATAAATGAGACTTGTAGTTTTAAAAATATTTTCATTTTTGATGAGACGCCGAATGAAAGCAGTTTAATCGCCGGCAACCGAAAACCCGCGATTTCCCGTAAATCCCGTATAGTCGAATGTATACAAAGAAAGTAAGCAGGGAGTAAACTCATTTCCCGAACGATTTTTAAAATTATTTTTTCACCACTAAAACCCATGAGACTTGTAGTTTTCAAAAATATTTTCATTTTTGATGAGACGCCGAATGAAAGCAGTTTAATCGCCGGCAACCGAAAACCCGCGATTTCCCGTAAATCCCGGGATCGGCCCGTATAGTCGAATGTATACAAAGAAAGTAAGCAGGCAGTAAACTCATTTCCCGAACGATTTTTAAAATTATTTTTTCACCACAAAAACCCATGAGACTTGCAGTTTTCAAAAATATTTTCATTTTTGATGAGACGCCAAATGAAACCAGTTTAATCTCCGGAAACCGAAAACCCGCGATTTCTCGTAAATCCCGGGCTCGGCCCGTTTAGTGGAATGTATACAAAGAAAGTACCCAGGGAGTAAACTCATTTCCCGAACGATTTTTAAAATTATTTTTTCACCACTAAAACCCATGAGAATTGTAGTTTTCAAAAATGTTTTCATTTTTGATGAGACGCCGAATGAAAGCAGTTTAATCGCCGGCAACCGAAAACCCGCGATTTCCCGTAAATCCCGTATAGTCGAATGTATACAAAGAAAGTAAGCAGGGAGTAAACTCATTTCCCGAATGATTTTTAAAATTATTTTTTCACCACTAAAACCCATGAGACTTGTAGTTTTTAAAAATATTTTCATTTTTGATGAGACGCCGAATGAAAGCAGTTTAATCGCCGGCAACCGAAAACCCGCGATTTCCCGTAAATCCCGGGCTCGGCCCGTATAGTCGAATGTATACAAAGAAAGTAAGCAGGCAGTAAACTCATTTCCCGAACAATTTTTAAAATTATTTTTTCACCACTAAAACCCATGAGACTTGTAGTTTTAAAAATATTTTCATTTTTGATGAGACGCCGAACGAAAGCAGTTTAATAGCCGGCAACCGAAAACCCGCGATTTCCCGTAAATCCCGTATAGTCGAATGTATACAAAGAAAGTAAGCAGGGAGTAAACTCATTTCCCGAACGATTTTTAAAATTATTTTTCACCACTAAAACCCATGAGACTTGTAGTTTTCAAAAATATTTTCATTTTTGATGAGACGCCGAATGAAAGCAGTTTAATCGCCGGCAACCGAAAACCCGCGATTTCCCGTAAATCCCGGCTCGGCCCGTATAGTCGAATGTATACAAAGAAAGTAAGCAGGGAGTAAACTCATTTCCCGAACAATTTTTAAAATTATTTTTCACCACTAAAACCCATGAGACTTGTAGTTTTAAAAATATTTTCATTTTTGATGAGACGCCGAATGAAAGCAGTTTAATCGCCGGCAACCGAAAACCCGCGATTTCCCGTAAATCCCGGCCCGTATAGTCGAATGTATACAAGGAAAGTAAGCAGGCAGTAAACTCATTTCCCGAACGATTTTTAAAATTATTTTTTCACCACTAAAACCCATGAGACTTGTAGTTTTAAAAATATTTTCATTTTTGATGAGACGCCGAACGAAAGCAGTTTAAAAGCCGGCAACCGAAAACCCGCGATTTCCCGTAAATCCCGTATAGTCGAATGTATACAAAAAAAGTAAGCAGGGAGTAAACTCATTTCCCGAACGATTTTTAAAATTATTTTTTCACCACTAAAACCCATGAGACTTGTAGTTTTCAAAAATATTTTCATTTTTGATGAGACGCCGAATGAAAGCAGTTTAATCGCCGGCAACCGAAAACCCGCGATTTCCCGTAAATCCCGGTATAGTCGAATGTATACAAAGAAAGTAAGCAGGGAGTAAACTCATTTCCCGAACGATTTTTAAAATTATTTTTTCACCACTAAAACCCATGAGACTTGTAGTTTTCAAAAAATATTTTCATTTTTGATGAGACGCCGAATGAAAGCAGTTTAATCGCCGGAAACCGAAAACCCGCGATTTCCCGTAAATCCCGGGATCGCCCGTATAGTCGAATGTATACAAAGAAAGTAAGCAGGCAGTAAACTCATTTCCCGAACGATTTTTAAAATTATTTTTTCACCACTAAAAACCCATGAGACGTTGTAGTTTTCAAAAATATTTTCATTTTTGATGAGACGCCGAATGAAAGCAGTTTAATGCCGGCAACCGAAAACCCGCGATTTCCCGTAAATCCCGTTATAGTCGAATGTATACAAAGAAAGTAAGCAGGGAGTAAACTCATTTCCCGAACGATTTTTAAAATTATTTTTTCACCACTAAAACCCATGAGACTTGTAGTTTTCAAAAATATTTTCATTTTTGATGAGACGCCGAATGAAAGCAGTTTAATCGCCGGCAACCGAAAACCCGCGATTTCCCGTAAATCCCGTATAGTCGAATGTATACAAAGAAAGTAAGCAGGGAGTAAACTCATTTCCCGAACGATTTTTAAAATTATTTTTTCACCACTAAAACCCATGAGACTTGTAGTTTTCAAAAATATTTTCATTCTTGATGAGACGCCGAATGAAAGCAGTTTAATCGCCGGAAACCGAAAACCCGCGATTTCCCGTAAATCCCGGGATCGGCCCGTATAGTCGAATGTATACAAAGAAAGTAAGCAGGCAGTAAACTCATTTCCCGAACAATTTTTAAAATTATTTTTTCACCACTAAAACCCATGAGACTTGTAGTTTTAAAAATATTTTCATTTTTGATGAGACGCCGAATGAAAGCAGTTTAATGGCCGGCAACCGAAAACCCGCGATTTCCCGTAAATCCCGTATAGTCGAATGTATACAAAGAAAGTAACCAGGGAGTAAACTCATTTCCCGAACGATTTTTAAAATTATTTTTTCACCACTAAAACCCATGAGACTTGTAGTTTTCAAAATATTTTCATTTTTGATGAGACGCCGAATGAAAGCAGTTTAATCGCCGGCAACCGAAAACCCGCGATTTCCCGTAATCCGGGCCCGTATAGTCGAATGTATACAAAGAAAGTAAGCAGGGAGTAAACTCATTTCCCGAACGATTTTTAAAATTATTTTTTCACCACTAAAACCCATGAGACTTGTAGTTTTCAAAAATATTTTCATTTTTGATGAGACGCCGAATGAAAGCAGTTTAATCGCCGGAAACCGAAAACCCGCGATTTCCCGTAAATCCCGGGATCGGCCCGTATAGTCGAATGTATACAAAGAAAGTAAGCAGGCAGTAAACTCATTTCCCGAACGATTTTTGAAATTATTTTTTCACCACTAAAACCCATGAGACTTGTAGTTTTCAAAAATATTTTCATTTTTGATGAGACGCCGAATGAAAGCAGTTTAATCGCCGGCAACCGAAAACCCGCGATTTCCCGTAAATCCCGGGATCGGCCCGTATATTCGAATGTATACAAAGAAAGTAAGCAGGCAGTAAACTCATTTCCCGAACAATTTTTAAAATTATTTTTTCACCACTAAAACCCATGAGACTTGTAGTTTTAAAAATATTTTCATTTTTGATGAGACGCCGAATGAAAGCAGTTTAATAGTCGGCAAACCGAAAACCCGCGATTTCCCGTAAATCCCGTATAGTCGAATGTATACAAAGAAAGTAAGCAGGGAGTAAACTCATTTCCTGAACGATTTTTAAAATTATTTTTTTCACCACTAAAACCCATGAGACTTGTAGTTTTCAAAAAATATTTTCATCTTTTGATGAGACGTTGAATGAAAGCAGTTTAATCGCCGGCAACCGAAAACGCCGCGATTTCCCATAAATCCCGTAAAGGTCGAATGTATACAAAGAAAGTAAACAGGGAGTAAACTCATTTCCCGAACGATTTTTAAAATTATTTTTTCACCACTTAAAACCCATGAGACTTGTAGTTTTCAAAAATATTTTTCATTTTTGATGAAACGCCGAATGAAAGCAGTTTAATCGCCGGCAACCGAAAACCTGCGATTTCCCGTAAATCCCGTATAGTCGAATGTATACAAAGAAAGTAAGCAGGGAGTAAACTCAATTTCCCGACGATTTTTAAAATTATTTTTTCACCACTAAAACCCCATGAGACTTGTAGTTTTTTAAAAATATTTTCGTTTTTGATGAGACGCCGGATGAAAGCAGTTTAATCGCCGGCAACCGAAAACCCGCGATTTCCCGTAAATCCCGGGATCGCCCGTAATAGTCGAAATGTATACAAAGAAAGTAAGCAGGCAGTAAACTCATTTCCCGAACGATTTTTAAAATTATTTTTTCCACCACAAAAACCCATGAGACTGCAGTTTTCAAAAATATTTTCATTTTTGATGAGACCGCCAAATGAAACCAGTTTAATCTCCGGGAAACCGAAAATCCGCGATTTCTCGTAAATCCCGGGCTCGGCCCGTTTAGTGGATATGTAATACAAAGAAAGTTTACCCCAGGGAGTAAACTCATTTCCCGAACGATTTTTAAACATTATTTTTTCCACCCACTAAAAACCCATGAGAATTGTAGTTTTCAAAAAATGTTTTCATTTTTGATGAGGACGCCGAATGAAAGCAGTTTAATCGCCGGAAACCGAAAACCCGCGATTTCCCGTAAATCCCGGGATCGGCCCGTATAGGTCGAATGTATACAAAGAAATTAAGCCAAGGCAGTAAAACTCATTTCCCGAAACAATTTTTAAAATTATTTTTTCTCCACTAAAACCCATGAGACTTGTAGTTTTCAAAATATTTTTCATTTTTGATGAGACGCCGAATGAAAGCAGTTTAATCGCCGGCAACCGAAAACCCGCGATTTCCCGTAAATCCCGTATAGTCGAATGTATACAAAGAAAGTAAGCAGGAGTAAACTCATTTCCCGAACGATTTTTAAAATTATTTTTTCACCACTAAAACCCATGAGACTTGTAGTTTTCAAAAATATTTTCATTTTTGATGAGACGCCGAATGAAAGCAGTTTAATCGCCGGCAACCGAAAACCCGCGATTTCCCGTAAATCCCATCGGCCCGTATAGTCGAATGTATACAAAGAAAGTAAGCAGGAGTAAACTCATTTCCCGAACGATTTTTAAAATTATTTTTTCACCACTAAAACCCATGAGACTTGTAGTTTTCAAAAATATTTTCATTTTTGATGAGACGCCGAATGAAAGCAGTTTAATCGCCGGCAACCGAAAACCCGCGATTTCCCGTAAATCCCGTATAGTCGAATGTATACAAAGAAAGTAAGCAGGGAGTAAACTCATTTCCCGAACGATTTTTAAAATTATTTTTTCACCACTAAAACCCATGAGACTTGTAGTTTTCAAAAATATTTTCATTTTTGATGAGACGCCGAATGAAAGCAGTTTAATCGCCGGCAACCGAAAACCCGCGATTTCCCGTAAATCCCGTATAGTCGAATGTATACAAAGAAAGTAAGCAGGGAGTAAACTCATTTCCCGAACGATTTTTAAAATTATTTTTTCACCACTAAAACCCATGAGACTTGTAGTTTTCAAAAATATTTTCATTTTTGATGAGACGCCGAATGAAAGCAGTTTAATCGCCGGCAACCGAAAACCCGCGATTTCCCGTAAATCCCATCCCGTATAGTCGAATGTATACAAAGAAAGTAAGCAGGAGTAAACTCATTTCCCGAACGATTTTTAAAATTATTTTTTCACCACTAAAACCCATGAGACTTGTAGTTTTCAAAAATATTTTCATTTTTGATGAGACGCCGAATGAAAGCAGTTTAATCGCCGGCAACCGAAAACCCGCGATTTCCCGTAAATCCCGTATAGTCGAATGTATACAAAGAAAGTAAGCAGGGAGTAAACTCATTTCCCGAACGATTTTTAAAATTATTTTTTCACCACTAAAACCCATGAGACTTGTAGTTTTCAAAAATATTTTCATTTTTGATGAGACGCCGAATGAAAGCAGTTTAATCGCCGGCAACCGAAAACCCGCGATTTCCCGTAAATCCCATCCCGTATAGTCGAATGTATACAAAGAAAGTAAGCAGGGAGTAAACTCATTTCCCGAACGATTTTTAAAATTATTTTTTCACCACTAAAACCCATGAGACTTGTAGTTTTCAAAAATATTTTCATTTTTGATGAGACGCCGAATGAAAGCAGTTTAATCGCCGGCAACCGAAAACCCGCGATTTCCCGTAAATCCCGGATCGGCCCGTATAGTCGAATGTATACAAAGAAAGTAAGCAGGAGTAAACTCATTTCCCGAACGATTTTTAAAATTATTTTTTCACCACTAAAACCCATGAGACTTGTAGTTTTCAAAAATATTTTCATTTTTGATGAGACGCCGAATGAAAGCAGTTTAATCGCCGGCAACCGAAAACCCGCGATTTCCCGTAAATCCCGGATCGGCCCGTATAGTCGAATGTATACAAAGAAAGTAAGCAGGAGTAAACTCATTTCCCGAACGATTTTTAAAATTATTTTTTCACCACTAAAACCCATGAGACTTGTAGTTTTCAAAAATATTTTCATTTTTGATGAGACGCCGAATGAAAGCAGTTTAATCGCCGGCAACCGAAAACCCGCGATTTCCCGTAAATCCCGTATAGTCGAATGTATACAAAGAAAGTAAGCAGGGAGTAAACTCATTTCCCGAACGATTTTTAAAATTATTTTTTCACCACTAAAACCCATGAGACTTGTAGTTTTCAAAAATATTTTCATTTTTGATGAGACGCCGAATGAAAGCAGTTTAATCGCCGGCAACCGAAAACCCGCGATTTCCCGTAAATCCCGTATAGTCGAATGTATACAAAGAAAGTAAGCAGGGAGTAAACTCATTTCCCGAACGATTTTTAAAATTATTTTTTCACCACTAAAACCCATGAGACTTGTAGTTTTCAAAAATATTTTCATTTTTGATGAGACGCCGAATGAAAGCAGTTTAATCGCCGGCAACCGAAAACCCGCGATTTCCCGTAAATCCCGTATAGTCGAATGTATACAAAGAAAGTAAGCAGGGAGTAAACTCATTTCCCGAACGATTTTTAAAATTATTTTTTCACCACTAAAACCCATGAGACTTGTAGTTTTAAAAATATTTTCATTTTTGATGAGACGCCGAATGAAAGCAGTTTAATCGCCGGCAACCGAAAACCCGCGATTTCCCGTAAATCCCATCCCGTATAGTCGAATGTATACAAAGAAAGTAAGCAGGAGTAAACTCATTTCCCGAACGATTTTTAAAATTATTTTTTCACCACTAAAACCCATTTTTCA
>JASGCC010003715.1:0-22814 GCA_030067915.1 Hydractinia echinata | reverse complement strand
AAAATATTTTCATTTTTGATGAGACGCCGAATGAAAGCAGTTTAATCGCCGGCAACCGAAAACCCGCGATTTCCCGTAAATCCCGTATAGTCGAATGTATACAAAGAAAGTAAGCAGGGAGTAAACTCATTTCCCGAACGATTTTTAAAATTATTTTTTCACCACTAAAACCCATGAGACTTGTAGTTTTCAAAAATATTTTCATTTTTGATGAGACGCCGAATGAAAGCAGTTTAATCGCCGGCAACCGAAAACCCGCGATTTCCCGTAAATCCCGTATAGTCGAATGTATACAAAAAAGTAAGCAGGGAGTAAACTCATTTCCCGAACGATTTTTAAAATTATTTTTTCACCACTAAAACCCATGAGACTTGTAGTTTTCAAAAATATTTTCATTTTTGATGAGACGCCGAATGAAAGCAGTTTAATCGCCGGCAACCGAAAACCCGCGATTTCCCGTAAATCCCGTCGGCCGTATAGTCGAATGTATACAAAGAAAGTAAGCAGGGAGTAAACTCATTTCCCGAACGATTTTTAAAATTATTTTTTCACCACTAAAACCCATGAGACTTGTAGTTTTCAAAAATATTTTCATTTTTGATGAGACGCCGAATGAAAGCAGTTTAATCGCCGGCAACCGAAAACCCGCGATTTCCCGTAAATCCCGTAATAGTCGAATGTATACAAAGAAAGTAAGCAGGGAGTAAACTCATTTCCCGAACGATTTTTAAAATTATTTTTTCACCACTAAAACCCATGAGACTTGTAGTTTTCAAAAATATTTTCATTTTTGATGAGACGCCGAATGAAAGCAGTTTAATCGCCGGCAACCGAAAACCCGCGATTTCCCGTAAATCCCGTATAGTCGAATGTATACAAAGAAAGTAAGCAGGGAGTAAACTCATTTCCCGAACGATTTTTAAAATTATTTTTTCACCACTAAAACCCATGAGACTTGTAGTTTTCAAAAATATTTTCATTTTTGATGAGACGCCGAATGAAAGCAGTTTAATCGCCGGCAACCGAAAACCCGCGATTTCCCGTAAATCCCGTCGGCCGTATAGTCGAATGTATACAAAGAAAGTAAGCAGGGAGTAAACTCATTTCCCGAACGATTTTTAAAATTATTTTTTCACCACTAAAACCCATGAGACTTGTAGTTTTCAAAAATATTTTCATTTTTGATGAGACGCCGAATGAAAGCAGTTTAATCGCCGGCAACCGAAAACCCGCGATTTCCCGTAAATCCCGGATCGGCCCGTATAGTCGAATGTATACAAAGAAAGTAAGCAGGGAGTAAACTCATTTCCCGAACGATTTTTAAAATTATTTTTTCACCACTAAAACCCATGAGACTTGTAGTTTTCAAAAATATTTTCATTTTTGATGAGACGCCGAATGAAAGCAGTTTAATCGCCGGCAACCGAAAACCCGCGATTTCCCGTAAATCCCGTATAGTCGAATGTATACAAAGAAAGTAAGCAGGGAGTAAACTCATTTCCCGATTTTTAAAATTATTTTTTCACCACTAAAACCCATGAGACTTGTAGTTTTCAAAAATATTTTCATTTTTGATGAGACGCCGAATGAAAGCAGTTTAATCGCCGGCAACCGAAAACCCGCGATTTCCCGTAAATCCCGTATAGTCGAATGTATACAAAGAAAGTAAGCAGGGAGTAAACTCATTTCCCGAACGATTTTTAAAATTATTTTTTCACCACTAAAACCCATGAGACTTGTAGTTTTCAAAAATATTTTCATTTTTGATGAGACGCCGAATGAAAGCAGTTTAATCGCCGGCAACCGAAAACCCGCGATTTCCCGTAAATCCCGTATAGTCGAATGTATACAAAGAAAGTAAGCAGGGAGTAAACTCATTTCCCGAACGATTTTTAAAATTATTTTTTCACCACTAAAACCCATGAGACTTGTAGTTTTCAAAAATATTTTCATTTTTGATGAGACGCCGAATGAAAGCAGTTTAATCGCCGGCAACCGAAAACCCGCGATTTCCCGTAAATCCCGTATAGTCGAATGTATACAAAGAAAGTAAGCAGGGAGTAAACTCATTTCCCGAACGATTTTTAAAATTATTTTTTCACCACTAAAACCCATGAGACTTGTAGTTTTCAAAAATATTTTCATTTTTGATGAGACGCCGAATGAAAGCAGTTTAATCGCCGGCAACCGAAAACCCGCGATTTCCCGTAAATCCCGTATAGTCGAATGTATACAAAGAAAGTAAGCAGGGAGTAAACTCATTTCCCGAACGATTTTTAAAATTATTTTTTCACCACTAAAACCCATGAGACTTGTAGTTTTCAAAAATATTTTCATTTTTGATGAGACGCCGAATGAAAGCAGTTTAATCGCCGGCAACCGAAAACCCGCGATTTCCCGTAAATCCCGTCGTATAGTCGAATGTATACAAAGAAAGTAAGCAGGGAGTAAACTCATTTCCCGAACGATTTTTAAAATTATTTTTTCACCACTAAAACCCATGAGACTTGTAGTTTTCAAAAATATTTTCATTTTTGATGAGACGCCGAATGAAAGCAGTTTAATCGCCGGCAACCGAAAACCCGCGATTTCCCGTAAATCCCGTCGGCCCGTATAGTCGAATGTATACAAAGAAAGTAAGCAGGGAGTAAACTCATTTCCCGAACGATTTTTTTATTTTTTCACCACTAAAACCCATGAGACTTGTAGTTTTCAAAAATATTTTCATTTTTGATGAGACGCCGAATGAAAGCAGTTTAATCGCCGGCAACCGAAAACCCGCGATTTCCCGTAAATCCCGTATAGTCGAATGTATACAAAGAAAGTAAGCAGGGAGTAAACTCATTTCCCGAACGATTTTTAAAATTATTTTTTCACCACTAAAACCCATGAGACTTGTAGTTTTCAAAAATATTTTCATTTTTGATGAGACGCCGAATGAAAGCAGTTTAATCGCCGGCAACCGAAAACCCGCGATTTCCCGTAAATCCCGTCGCCGTATAGTCGAATGTATACAAAGAAAGTAAGCAGGGAGTAAACTCATTTCCCGAACGATTTTTAAAATTATTTTTTCACCACTAAAACCCATGAGACTTGTAGTTTTCAAAAATATTTTCATTTTTGATGAGACGCCGAATGAAAGCAGTTTAATCGCCGGCAACCGAAAACCCGCGATTTCCCGTAAATCCCGTCGGCCCGTATAGTCGAATGTATACAAAGAAAGTAAGCAGGGAGTAAACTCATTTCCCGAACGATTTTTAAAATTATTTTTTCACCACTAAAACCCATGAGACTTGTAGTTTTCAAAAATATTTTCATTTTTGATGAGACGCCGAATGAAAGCAGTTTAATCGCCGGCAACCGAAAACCCGCGATTTCCCGTAAATCCCGTATAGTCGAATGTATACAAAGAAAGTAAGCAGGGAGTAAACTCATTTCCCGAACGATTTTTAAAATTATTTTTTCACCACTAAAACCCATGAGACTTGTAGTTTTCAAAAATATTTTCATTTTTGATGAGACGCCGAATGAAAGCAGTTTAATCGCCGGCAACCGAAAACCCGCGATTTCCTCCCTCGTCCCGTATAGTCGAATGTATACAAAGAAAGTAAGCAGGGAGTAAACTCATTTCCCGAACGATTTTTAAAATTATTTTTTCACCACTAAAACCCATGAGACTTGTAGTTTTCAAAAATATTTTCATTTTTGATGAGACGCCGAATGAAAGCAGTTTAATCGCCGGCAACCGAAAACCCGCGATTTCCCGTAAATCCCGTATAGTCGAATGTATACAAAGAAAGTAAGCAGGGAGTAAACTCATTTCCCGAACGATTTTTAAAATTATTTTTTCACCACTAAAACCCATGAGACTTGTAGTTTTCAAAAATATTTTCATTTTTGATGAGACGCCGAATGAAAGCAGTTTAATCGCCGGCAACCGAAAACCCGCGATTTCCCGTAAATCCCGTATAGTCGAATGTATACAAAGAAAGTAAGCAGGGAGTAAACTCATTTCCCGAACGATTTTTAAAATTATTTTTTCACCACTAAAACCCATGAGACTTGTAGTTTTCAAAAATATTTTCATTTTTGATGAGACGCCGAATGAAAGCAGTTTAATCGCCGGCAACCGAAAACCCGCGATTTCCCGTAAATCCCGTCGGCCCGTATAGTCGAATGTATACAAAGAAAGTAAGCAGGGAGTAAACTCATTTCCCGAACGATTTTTAAAATTATTTTTTCACCACTAAAACCCATGAGACTTGTAGTTTTCAAAAATATTTTCATTTTTGATGAGACGCCGAATGAAAGCAGTTTAATCGCCGGCAACCGAAAACCCGCGATTTCCCGTAAATCCCGGATCGGCCGTATAGTCGAATGTATACAAAGAAAGTAAGCAGGGAGTAAACTCATTTCCCGAACGATTTTTAAAATTATTTTTTCACCACTAAAACCCATGAGACTTGTAGTTTTCAAAAATATTTTCATTTTTGATGAGACGCCGAATGAAAGCAGTTTAATCGCCGGCAACCGAAAACCCGCGATTTCCCGTAAATCCCGTATAGTCGAATGTATACAAAGAAAGTAAGCAGGGAGTAAACTCATTTCCCGAACGATTTTTAAAATTATTTTTTCACCACTAAAACCCATGAGACTTGTAGTTTTCAAAAATATTTTCATTTTTGATGAGACGCCGAATGAAAGCAGTTTAATCGCCGGCAACCGAAAACCCGCGATTTCCCGTAAATCCCGTCGGCCCGTATAGTCGAATGTATACAAAGAAAGTAAGCAGGGAGTAAACTCATTTCCCGAACGATTTTTAAAATTATTTTTTCACCACTAAAACCCATGAGACTTGTAGTTTTCAAAAATTTTTCATTTTTGATGAGACGCCGAATGAAAGCAGTTTAATCGCCGGCAACCGAAAACCCGCGATTTCCCGTAAATCCCGGATCGGCCCGTATAGTCGAATGTATACAAAGAAAGTAAGCAGGGAGTAAACTCATTTCCCGAACGATTTTTAAAATTATTTTTTCACCACTAAAACCCATGAGACTTGTAGTTTTCAAAAATATTTTCATTTTTGATGAGACGCCGAATGAAAGCAGTTTAATCGCCGGCAACCGAAAACCCGCGATTTCCCGTAAATCCCGTATAGTCGAATGTATACAAAGAAAGTAAGCAGGGAGTAAACTCATTTCCCGAACGATTTTTAAAATTATTTTTTCACCACTAAAACCCATGAGACTTGTAGTTTTCAAAAATATTTTCATTTTTGATGAGACGCCGAATGAAAGCAGTTTAATCGCCGGCAACCGAAAACCCGCGATTTCCCGTAAATCCCGTCGGCCGTATAGTCGAATGTATACAAAGAAAGTAAGCAGGGAGTAAACTCATTTCCCGAACGATTTTTAAAATTATTTTTTCACCACTAAAACCCATGAGACTTGTAGTTTTCAAAAATATTTTCATTTTTGATGAGACGCCGAATGAAAGCAGTTTAATCGCCGGCAACCGAAAACCCGCGATTTCCCGTAAATCCCGTATAGTCGAATGTATACAAAGAAAGTAAGCAGGGAGTAAACTCATTTCCCGAACGATTTTTAAAATTATTTTTTCACCACTAAAACCCATGAGACTTGTAGTTTTCAAAAATATTTTCATTTTTGATGAGACGCCGAATGAAAGCAGTTTAATCGCCGGCAACCGAAAACCCGCGATTTCCCGTAAATCCTCGGCCGTATAGTCGAATGTATACAAAGAAAGTAAGCAGGGAGTAAACTCATTTCCCGAACGATTTTTAAAATTATTTTTTCACCACTAAAACCCATGAGACTTGTAGTTTTCAAAAATATTTTCATTTTTGATGAGACGCCGAATGAAAGCAGTTTAATCGCCGGCAACCGAAAACCCGCGATTTCCCGTAAATCCCTCGGTATAGTCGAATGTATACAAAGAAAGTAAGCAGGGAGTAAACTCATTTCCCGAACGATTTTTAAAATTATTTTTTCACCACTAAAACCCATGAGACTTGTAGTTTTCAAAAATATTTTCATTTTTGATGAGACGCCGAATGAAAGCAGTTTAATCGCCGGCAACCGAAAACCCGCGATTTCCCGTAAATCCCGTATAGTCGAATGTATACAAAGAAAGTAAGCAGGGAGTAAACTCATTTCCCGAACGATTTTTAAAATTATTTTTTCACCACTAAAACCCATGAGACTTGTAGTTTTCAAAAATATTTTCATTTTTGATGAGACGCCGAATGAAAGCAGTTTAATCGCCGGCAACCGAAAACCCGCGATTTCCCGTAAATCCCGTATAGTCGAATGTATACAAAGAAAGTAAGCAGGGAGTAAACTCATTTCCCGAACGATTTTTAAAATTATTTTTTCACCACTAAAACCCATGAGACTTGTAGTTTTCAAAAATATTTTCATTTTTGATGAGACGCCGAATGAAAGCAGTTTAATCGCCGGCAACCGAAAACCCGCGATTTCCCGTAAATCCCGGATCGGCCCGTATAGTCGAATGTATACAAAGAAAGTAAGCAGGGAGTAAACTCATTTCCCGAACGATTTTTAAAATTATTTTTTCACCACTAAAACCCATGAGACTTGTAGTTTTCAAAAATATTTTCATTTTTGATGAGACGCCGAATGAAAGCAGTTTAATCGCCGGCAACCGAAAACCCGCGATTTCCCGTAAATCCCGTAATAGTCGAATGTATACAAAGAAAGTAAGCAGGGAGTAAACTCATTTCCCGAACGATTTTTAAAATTATTTTTTCACCACTAAAACCCATGAGACTTGTAGTTTTCAAAAATATTTTCATTTTTGATGAGACGCCGAATGAAAGCAGTTTAATCGCCGGCAACCGAAAACCCGCGATTTCCCGTAAATCCCGTATAGTCGAATGTATACAAAGAAAGTAAGCAGGGAGTAAACTCATTTCCCGAACGATTTTTAAAATTATTTTTTCACCACTAAAACCCATGAGACTTGTAGTTTTCAAAAATATTTTCATTTTTGATGAGACGCCGAATGAAAGCAGTTTAATCGCCGGCAACCGAAAACCCGCGATTTCCCGTAAATCCCGTCGGCCGTATAGTCGAATGTATACAAAGAAAGTAAGCAGGGAGTAAACTCATTTCCCGAACGATTTTTAAAATTATTTTTTCACCACTAAAACCCATGAGACTTGTAGTTTTCAAAAATATTTTCATTTTTGATGAGACGCCGAATGAAAGCAGTTTAATCGCCGGCAACCGAAAACCCGCGATTTCCCGTAAATCCCGTCGGCCGTATAGTCGAATGTATACAAAGAAAGTAAGCAGGGAGTAAACTCATTTCCCGAACGATTTTTAAAATTATTTTTTCACCACTAAAACCCATGAGACTTGTAGTTTTCAAAATATTTTCATTTTTGATGAGACGCCGAATGAAAGCAGTTTAATCGCCGGCAACCGAAAACCCGCGATTTCCCGTAAATCCCGTATAGTCGAATGTATACAAAGAAAGTAAGCAGGGAGTAAACTCATTTCCCGAACGATTTTTAAAATTATTTTTTCACCACTAAAACCCATGAAACTTGTAGTTTTCAAAAATAGTTTCATTTTTGATGAGACGCCGAATGAAAGCAGTTTAATCGCCGGCAACCGAAAACCCGCGATTTCCCGTAAATCCCGTATAGTCGAATGTATACAAAGAAAGTAAGCAGGGAGTAAACTCATTTCCCGAACGATTTTTAAAATTATTTTTTCACCACTAAAACCCATGAGACTTGTAGTTTTCAAAAATATTTTCATTTTTGATGAGACGCCGAATGAAAGCAGTTTAATCGCCGGCAACCGAAAACCCGCGATTTCCCGTAAATCCCGTATAGTCGAATGTATACAAAGAAAGTAAGCAGGGAGTAAACTCATTTCCCGAACGATTTTTAAAATTATTTTTTCACCACTAAAACCCATGAGACTTGTAGTTTTCAAAAATATTTTCATTTTTGATGAGACGCCGAATGAAAGCAGTTTAATCGCCGGCAACCGAAAACCCGCGATTTCCCGTAAATCCCGTATAGTCGAATGTATACAAAGAAAGTAAGCAGGGAGTAAACTCATTTCCCGAACGATTTTTAAAATTATTTTTTCACCACTAAAACCCATGAGACTTGTAGTTTTCAAAAATATTTTCATTTTTGATGAGACGCCGAATGAAAGCAGTTTAATCGCCGGCAACCGAAAACCCGCGATTTCCCGTAAATCCCGTTATAGTCGAATGTATACAAAGAAAGTAAGCAGGGAGTAAACTCATTTCCCGAACGATTTTTAAAATTATTTTTTCACCACTAAAACCCATGAGACTTGTAGTTTTCAAAAATATTTTCATTTTTGATGAGACGCCGAATGAAAGCAGTTTAATCGCCGGCAACCGAAAACCCGCGATTTCCCGTAAATCCCGTCGGCCCGTATAGTCGAATGTATACAAAGAAAGTAAGCAGGGAGTAAACTCATTTCCCGAACGATTTTTAAAATTATTTTTTCACCACTAAAACCCATGAGACTTGTAGTTTTCAAAAATATTTTCATTTTTGATGAGACGCCGAATGAAAGCAGTTTAATCGCCGGCAACCGAAAACCCGCGATTTCCCGTAAATCCCGTATAGTCGAATGTATACAAAGAAAGTAAGCAGGGAGTAAACTCATTTCCCGAACGATTTTTAAAATTATTTTTTCACCACTAAAACCCATGAGACTTGTAGTTTTCAAAAATATTTTCATTTTTGATGAGACGCCGAATGAAAGCAGTTTAATCGCCGGCAACCGAAAACCCGCGATTTCCCGTAAATCCCGTCGGCCCGTATAGTCGAATGTATACAAAGAAAGTAAGCAGGGAGTAAACTCATTTCCCGAACGATTTTTAAAATTATTTTTTCACCACTAAAACCCATGAGACTTGTAGTTTTCAAAAATATTTTCATTTTTGATGAGACGCCGAATGAAAGCAGTTTAATCGCCGGCAACCGAAAACCCGCGATTTCCCGTAAATCCCGTCGGCCGTATAGTCGAATGTATACAAAGAAAGTAAGCAGGGAGTAAACTCATTTCCCGAACGATTTTTAAAATTATTTTTTCACCACTAAAACCCATGAGACTTGTAGTTTTCAAAAATATTTTCATTTTTGATGAGACGCCGAATGAAAGCAGTTTAATCGCCGGCAACCGAAAACCCGCGATTTCCCGTAAATCCCGTATAGTCGAATGTATACAAAGAAAGTAAGCAGGGAGTAAACTCATTTCCCGAACGATTTTTAAAATTATTTTTTCACCACTAAAACCCATGAGACTTGTAGTTTTCAAAAATATTTTCATTTTTGATGAGACGCCGAATGAAAGCAGTTTAATCGCCGGCAACCGAAAACCCGCGATTTCCCGTAAATCCGGATCGGCCGTATAGTCGAATGTATACAAAGAAAGTAAGCAGGGAGTAAACTCATTTCCCGAACGATTTTTAAAATTATTTTTTCACCACTAAAACCCATGAGACTTGTAGTTTTCAAAAATATTTTCATTTTTGATGAGACGCCGAATGAAAGCAGTTTAATCGCCGGCAACCGAAAACCCGCGATTTCCCGTAAATCCCGTATAGTCGAATGTATACAAAGAAAGTAAGCAGGGAGTAAACTCATTTCCCGAACGATTTTTAAAATTATTTTTTCACCACTAAAACCCATGAGACTTGTAGTTTTCAAAAATATTTTCATTTTTGATGAGACGCCGAATGAAAGCAGTTTAATCGCCGGCAACCGAAAACCCGCGATTTCCCGTAAATCCCGTCGGCCGTATAGTCGAATGTATACAAAGAAAGTAAGCAGGGAGTAAACTCATTTCCCGAACGATTTTTAAAATTATTTTTTCACCACTAAAACCCATGAGACTTGTAGTTTTCAAAAATATTTTCATTTTTGATGAGACGCCGAATGAAAGCAGTTTAATCGCCGGCAACCGAAAACCCGCGATTTCCCGTAAATCCCTCGCCCGTATAGTCGAATGTATACAAAGAAAGTAAGCAGGGAGTAAACTCATTTCCCGAACGATTTTTAAAATTATTTTTTCACCACTAAAACCCATGAGACTTGTAGTTTTCAAAAATATTTTCATTTTTGATGAGACGCCGAATGAAAGCAGTTTAATCGCCGGCAACCGAAAACCCGCGATTTCCCGTAAATCCCGTATAGTCGAATGTATACAAAGAAAGTAAGCAGGGAGTAAACTCATTTCCCGAACGATTTTTAAAATTATTTTTTCACCACTAAAACCCATGAGACTTGTAGTTTTCAAAAATATTTTCATTTTTGATGAGACGCCGAATGAAAGCAGTTTAATCGCCGGCAACCGAAAACCCGCGATTTCCCGTAAATCCGGTCGTATAGTCGAATGTATACAAAGAAAGTAAGCAGGGAGTAAACTCATTTCCCGAACGATTTTTAAAATTATTTTTTCACCACTAAAACCCATGAGACTTGTAGTTTTCAAAAATATTTTCATTTTTGATGAGACGCCGAATGAAAGCAGTTTAATCGCCGGCAACCGAAAACCCGCGATTTCCCGTAAATCCCGTCGGCCCGTATAGTCGAATGTATACAAAGAAAGTAAGCAGGGAGTAAACTCATTTCCCGAACGATTTTTAAAATTATTTTTTCACCACTAAAACCCATGAGACTTGTAGTTTTCAAAAATATTTTCATTTTTGATGAGACGCCGAATGAAAGCAGTTTAATCGCCGGCAACCGAAAACCCGCGATTTCCCGTAAATCCCGTATAGTCGAATGTATACAAAGAAAGTAAGCAGGGAGTAAACTCATTTCCCGAACGATTTTTAAAATTATTTTTTCACCACTAAAACCCATGAGACTTGTAGTTTTCAAAAATATTTTCATTTTTGATGAGACGCCGAATGAAAGCAGTTTAATCGCCGGCAACCGAAAACCCGCGATTTCCCGTAAATCCCGTCGTATAGTCGAATGTATACAAAGAAAGTAAGCAGGGAGTAAACTCATTTCCCGAACGATTTTTAAAATTATTTTTTCACCACTAAAACCCATGAGACTTGTAGTTTTCAAAAATATTTTCATTTTTGATGAGACGCCGAATGAAAGCAGTTTAATCGCCGGCAACCGAAAACCCGCGATTTCCCGTAAATCCCGGATCGGCCCGTATAGTCGAATGTATACAAAGAAAGTAAGCAGGGAGTAAACTCATTTCCCGAACGATTTTTAAAATTATTTTTTCACCACTAAAACCCATGAGACTTGTAGTTTTCAAAAATATTTTCATTTTTGATGAGACGCCGAATGAAAGCAGTTTAATCGCCGGCAACCGAAAACCCGCGATTTCCCGTAAATCCCGTATAGTCGAATGTATACAAAGAAAGTAAGCAGGGAGTAAACTCATTTCCCGAACGATTTTTAAAATTATTTTTTCACCACTAAAACCCATGAGACTTGTAGTTTTCAAAAATATTTTCATTTTTGATGAGACGCCGAATGAAAGCAGTTTAATCGCCGGCAACCGAAAACCCGCGATTTCCCGTAAATCCCGTCGGCCCGTATAGTCGAATGTATACAAAGAAAGTAAGCAGGGAGTAAACTCATTTCCCGAACGATTTTTAAAATTATTTTTTCACCACTAAAACCCATGAGACTTGTAGTTTTCAAAAATATTTTCATTTTTGATGAGACGCCGAATGAAAGCAGTTTAATCGCCGGCAACCGAAAACCCGCGATTTCCCGTAAATCCCGTATAGTCGAATGTATACAAAGAAAGTAAGCAGGGAGTAAACTCATTTCCCGAACGATTTTTAAAATTATTTTTTCACCACTAAAACCCATGAGACTTGTAGTTTTCAAAAATATTTTCATTTTTGATGAGACGCCGAATGAAAGCAGTTTAATCGCCGGCAACCGAAAACCCGCGATTTCCCGTAAATCCCGTCGGCCCGTATAGTCGAATGTATACAAAGAAAGTAAGCAGGGAGTAAACTCATTTCCCGAACGATTTTTAAAATTATTTTTTCACCACTAAAACCCATGAGACTTGTAGTTTTCAAAAATATTTTCATTTTTGATGAGACGCCGAATGAAAGCAGTTTAATCGCCGGCAACCGAAAACCCGCGATTTCCCGTAAATCCCGTATAGTCGAATGTATACAAAGAAAGTAAGCAGGGAGTAAACTCATTTCCCGAACGATTTTTAAAATTATTTTTTCACCACTAAAACCCATGAGACTTGTAGTTTTCAAAAATATTTTCATTTTTGATGAGACGCCGAATGAAAGCAGTTTAATCGCCGGCAACCGAAAACCCGCGATTTCCCGTAAATCCCGTATAGTCGAATGTATACAAAGAAAGTAAGCAGGGAGTAAACTCATTTCCCGAACGATTTTTAAAATTATTTTTTCACCACTAAAACCCATGAGACTTGTAGTTTTCAAAAATATTTTCATTTTTGATGAGACGCCGAATGAAAGCAGTTTAATCGCCGGCAACCGAAAACCCGCGATTTCCCGTAAATCCCGTATAGTCGAATGTATACAAAGAAAGTAAGCAGGGAGTAAACTCATTTCCCGAACGATTTTTAAAATTATTTTTTCACCACTAAAACCCATGAGACTTGTAGTTTTCAAAAATATTTTCATTTTTGATGAGACGCCGAATGAAAGCAGTTTAATCGCCGGCAACCGAAAACCCGCGATTTCCCGTAAATCCCGTCGGCCCGTATAGTCGAATGTATACAAAGAAAGTAAGCAGGGAGTAAACTCATTTCCCGAACGATTTTTAAAATTATTTTTTCACCACTAAAACCCATGAGACTTGTAGTTTTCAAAAATATTTTCATTTTTGATGAGACGCCGAATGAAAGCAGTTTAATCGCCGGCAACCGAAAACCCGCGATTTCCCGTAAATCCCGTATAGTCGAATGTATACAAAGAAAGTAAGCAGGGAGTAAACTCATTTCCCGAACGATTTTTAAAATTATTTTTTCACCACTAAAACCCATGAGACTTGTAGTTTTCAAAAATATTTTCATTTTTGATGAGACGCCGAATGAAAGCAGTTTAATCGCCGGCAACCGAAAACCCGCGATTTCCCGTAAATCCCGTATAGTCGAATGTATACAAAGAAAGTAAGCAGGGAGTAAACTCATTTCCCGAACGATTTTTAAAATTATTTTTTCACCACTAAAACCCATGAGACTTGTAGTTTTCAAAAATATTTTCATTTTTGATGAGACGCCGAATGAAAGCAGTTTAATCGCCGGCAACCGAAAACCCGCGATTTCCCGTAAATCCCGGATCCCGTATAGTCGAATGTATACAAAGAAAGTAAGCAGGGAGTAAACTCATTTCCCGAACGATTTTTAAAATTATTTTTTCACCACTAAAACCCATGAGACTTGTAGTTTTCAAAAATATTTTCATTTTTGATGAGACGCCGAATGAAAGCAGTTTAATCGCCGGCAACCGAAAACCCGCGATTTCCCGTAAATCCCGTATAGTCGAATGTATACAAAGAAAGTAAGCAGGGAGTAAACTCATTTCCCGAACGATTTTTAAAATTATTTTTTCACCACTAAAACCCATGAGACTTGTAGTTTTCAAAAATATTTTCATTTTTGATGAGACGCCGAATGAAAGCAGTTTAATCGCCGGCAACCGAAAACCCGCGATTTCCCGTAAATCCCGTATAGTCGAATGTATACAAAGAAAGTAAGCAGGGAGTAAACTCATTTCCCGAACGATTTTTAAAATTATTTTTTCACCACTAAAACCCATGAGACTTGTAGTTTTCAAAAATATTTTCATTTTTGATGAGACGCCGAATGAAAGCAGTTTAATCGCCGGCAACCGAAAACCCGCGATTTCCCGTAAATCCCGTCGGCCCGTATAGTCGAATGTATACAAAGAAAGTAAGCAGGGAGTAAACTCATTTCCCGAACGATTTTTAAAATTATTTTTTCACCACTAAAACCCATGAGACTTGTAGTTTTCAAAAATATTTTCATTTTTGATGAGACGCCGAATGAAAGCAGTTTAATCGCCGGCAACCGAAAACCCGCGATTTCCCGTAAATCCCGTATAGTCGAATGTATACAAAGAAAGTAAGCAGGGAGTAAACTCATTTCCCGAACGATTTTTAAAATTATTTTTTCACCACTAAAACCCATGAGACTTGTAGTTTTCAAAAATATTTTCATTTTTGATGAGACGCCGAATGAAAGCAGTTTAATCGCCGGCAACCGAAAACCCGCGATTTCCCGTAAATCCCGTATAGTCGAATGTATACAAAGAAAGTAAGCAGGGAGTAAACTCATTTCCCGAACGATTTTTAAAATTATTTTTTCACCACTAAAACCCATGAGACTTGTAGTTTTCAAAAATATTTTCATTTTTGATGAGACGCCGAATGAAAGCAGTTTAATCGCCGGCAACCGAAAACCCGCGATTTCCCGTAAATCCCGTATAGTCGAATGTATACAAAGAAAGTAAGCAGGGAGTAAACTCATTTCCCGAACGATTTTTAAAATTATTTTTTCACCACTAAAACCCATGAGACTTGTAGTTTTCAAAAATATTTTCATTTTTGATGAGACGCCGAATGAAAGCAGTTTAATCGCCGGCAACCGAAAACCCGCGATTTCCCGTAAATCCCGTATAGTCGAATGTATACAAAGAAAGTAAGCAGGGAGTAAACTCATTTCCCGAACGATTTTTAAAATTATTTTTTCACCACTAAAACCCATGAGACTTGTAGTTTTCAAAAATATTTTCATTTTTGATGAGACGCCGAATGAAAGCAGTTTAATCGCCGGCAACCGAAAACCCGCGATTTCCCGTAAATCCCGTATAGTCGAATGTATACAAAGAAAGTAAGCAGGGAGTAAACTCATTTCCCGAACGATTTTTAAAATTATTTTTTCACCACTAAAACCCATGAGACTTGTAGTTTTCAAAAATATTTTCATTTTTGATGAGACGCCGAATGAAAGCAGTTTAATCGCCGGCAACCGAAAACCCGCGATTTCCCGTAAATCCCGTCGGCCCGTATAGTCGAATGTATACAAAGAAAGTAAGCAGGGAGTAAACTCATTTCCCGAACGATTTTTAAAATTATTTTTTCACCACTAAAACCCATGAGACTTGTAGTTTTCAAAAATATTTTCATTTTTGATGAGACGCCGAATGAAAGCAGTTTAATCGCCGGCAACCGAAAACCCGCGATTTCCCGTAAATCCCGTATAGTCGAATGTATACAAAGAAAGTAAGCAGGGAGTAAACTCATTTCCCGAACGATTTTTAAAATTATTTTTTCACCACTAAAACCCATGAGACTTGTAGTTTTCAAAAATATTTTCATTTTTGATGAGACGCCGAATGAAAGCAGTTTAATCGCCGGCAACCGAAAACCCGCGATTTCCCGTAAATCCCGTATAGTCGAATGTATACAAAGAAAGTAAGCAGGGAGTAAACTCATTTCCCGAACGATTTTTAAAATTATTTTTTCACCACTAAAACCCATGAGACTTGTAGTTTTCAAAAATATTTTCATTTTTGATGAGACGCCGAATGAAAGCAGTTTAATCGCCGGCAACCGAAAACCCGCGATTTCCCGTAAATCCCGTATAGTCGAATGTATACAAAGAAAGTAAGCAGGGAGTAAACTCATTTCCCGAACGATTTTTAAAATTATTTTTTCACCACTAAAACCCATGAGACTTGTAGTTTTCAAAAATATTTTCATTTTTGATGAGACGCCGAATGAAAGCAGTTTAATCGCCGGCAACCGAAAACCCGCGATTTCCCGTAAATCCCGTCGGCCCGTATAGTCGAATGTATACAAAGAAAGTAAGCAGGGAGTAAACTCATTTCCCGAACGATTTTTAAAATTATTTTTTCACCACTAAAACCCATGAGACTTGTAGTTTTCAAAAATATTTTCATTTTTGATGAGACGCCGAATGAAAGCAGTTTAATCGCCGGCAACCGAAAACCCGCGATTTCCCGTAAATCCCGTATAGTAGTCGAATGTATACAAAGAAAGTAAGCAGGGAGTAAACTCATTTCCCGAACGATTTTTAAAATTATTTTTTCACCACTAAAACCCATGAGACTTGTAGTTTTCAAAAATATTTTCATTTTTGATGAGACGCCGAATGAAAGCAGTTTAATCGCCGGCAACCGAAAACCCGCGATTTCCCGTAAATCCCGTATAGTCGAATGTATACAAAGAAAGTAAGCAGGGAGTAAACTCATTTCCCGAACGATTTTTAAAATTATTTTTTCACCACTAAAACCCATGAGACTTGTAGTTTTCAAAAATATTTTCATTTTTGATGAGACGCCGAATGAAAGCAGTTTAATCGCCGGCAACCGAAAACCCGCGATTTCCCGTAAATCCCGTATAGTCGAATGTATACAAAGAAAGTAAGCAGGGAGTAAACTCATTTCCCGAACGATTTTTAAAATTATTTTTTCACCACTAAAACCCATGAGACTTGTAGTTTTCAAAAATATTTTCATTTTTGATGAGACGCCGAATGAAAGCAGTTTAATCGCCGGCAACCGAAAACCCGCGATTTCCCGTAAATCCCGTATAGTCGAATGTATACAAAGAAAGTAAGCAGGGAGTAAACTCATTTCCCGAACGATTTTTAAAATTATTTTTTCACCACTAAAACCCATGAGACTTGTAGTTTTCAAAAATATTTTCATTTTTGATGAGACGCCGAATGAAAGCAGTTTAATCGCCGGCAACCGAAAACCCGCGATTTCCCGTAAATCCCGTATAGTCGAATGTATACAAAGAAAGTAAGCAGGGAGTAAACTCATTTCCCGAACGATTTTTAAAATTATTTTTTCACCACTAAAACCCATGAGACTTGTAGTTTTCAAAAATATTTTCATTTTTGATGAGACGCCGAATGAAAGCAGTTTAATCGCCGGCAACCGAAAACCCGCGATTTCCCGTAAATCCCGTATAGTCGAATGTATACAAAGAAAGTAAGCAGGGAGTAAACTCATTTCCCGAACGATTTTTAAAATTATTTTTTCACCACTAAAACCCATGAGACTTGTAGTTTTCAAAAATATTTTCATTTTTGATGAGACGCCGAATGAAAGCAGTTTAATCGCCGGCAACCGAAAACCCGCGATTTCCCGTAAATCCCGTATAGTCGAATGTATACAAAGAAAGTAAGCAGGGAGTAAACTCATTTCCCGAACGATTTTTAAAATTATTTTTTCACCACTAAAACCCATGAGACTTGTAGTTTTCAAAAATATTTTCATTTTTGATGAGACGCCGAATGAAAGCAGTTTAATCGCCGGCAACCGAAAACCCGCGATTTCCCGTAAATCCCGTATAGTCGAATGTATACAAAGAAAGTAAGCAGGGAGTAAACTCATTTCCCGAACGATTTTTAAAATTATTTTTTCACCACTAAAACCCATGAGACTTGTAGTTTTCAAAAATATTTTCATTTTTGATGAGACGCCGAATGAAAGCAGTTTAATCGCCGGCAACCGAAAACCCGCGATTTCCCGTAAATCCCGTATAGTCGAATGTATACAAAGAAAGTAAGCAGGGAGTAAACTCATTTCCCGAACGATTTTTAAAATTATTTTTTCACCACTAAAACCCATGAGACTTGTAGTTTTCAAAAATTTTCATTTTTGATGAGACGCCGAATGAAAGCAGTTTAATCGCCGGCAACCGAAAACCCGCGATTTCCCGTAAATCCCGTATAGTCGAATGTATACAAAGAAAGTAAGCAGGGAGTAAACTCATTTCCCGAACGATTTTTAAAATTATTTTTTCACCACTAAAACCCATGAGACTTGTAGTTTTCAAAAATATTTTCATTTTTGATGAGACGCCGAATGAAAGCAGTTTAATCGCCGGCAACCGAAAACCCGCGATTTCCCGTAAATCCCGTCGGCCGTATAGTCGAATGTATACAAAGAAAGTAAGCAGGGAGTAAACTCATTTCCCGAACGATTTTTAAAATTATTTTTTCACCACTAAAACCCATGAGACTTGTAGTTTTCAAAAATATTTTCATTTTTGATGAGACGCCGAATGAAAGCAGTTTAATCGCCGGCAACCGAAAACCCGCGATTTCCCGTAAATCCCGTCGGCCGTATAGTCGAATGTATACAAAGAAAGTAAGCAGGGAGTAAACTCATTTCCCGAACGATTTTTAAAATTATTTTTTCACCACTAAAACCCATGAGACTTGTAGTTTTCAAAAATATTTTCATTTTTGATGAGACGCCGAATGAAAGCAGTTTAATCGCCGGCAACCGAAAACCCGCGATTTCCCGTAAATCCCGTATAGTCGAATGTATACAAAGAAAGTAAGCAGGGAGTAAACTCATTTCCCGAACGATTTTTAAAATTATTTTTTCACCACTAAAACCCATGAGACTTGTAGTTTTCAAAAATATTTTCATTTTTGATGAGACGCCGAATGAAAGCAGTTTAATCGCCGGCAACCGAAAACCCGCGATTTCCCGTAAATCCCGTATAGTCGAATGTATACAAAGAAAGTAAGCAGGGAGTAAACTCATTTCCCGAACGATTTTTAAAATTATTTTTTCACCACTAAAACCCATGAGACTTGTAGTTTTCAAAAAATTTTCATTTTTGATGAGACGCCGAATGAAAGCAGTTTAATCGCCGGCAACCGAAAACCCGCGATTTCCCGTAAATCCCGTATAGTCGAATGTATACAAAGAAAGTAAGCAGGGAGTAAACTCATTTCCCGAACGATTTTTAAAATTATTTTTTCACCACTAAAACCCATGAGACTTGTAGTTTTCAAAAATATTTTCATTTTTGATGAGACGCCGAATGAAAGCAGTTTAATCGCCGGCAACCGAAAACCCGCGATTTCCCGTAAATCCCTCGGCCCGTATAGTCGAATGTATACAAAGAAAGTAAGCAGGGAGTAAACTCATTTCCCGAACGATTTTTAAAATTATTTTTTCACCACTAAAACCCATGAGACTTGTAGTTTTCAAAAATATTTTCATTTTTGATGAGACGCCGAATGAAAGCAGTTTAATCGCCGGCAACCGAAAACCCGCGATTTCCCGTAAATCCCGTATAGTCGAATGTATACAAAGAAAGTAAGCAGGGAGTAAACTCATTTCCCGAACGATTTTTAAAATTATTTTTTCACCACTAAAACCCATGAGACTTGTAGTTTTCAAAAATATTTTCATTTTTGATGAGACGCCGAATGAAAGCAGTTTAATCGCCGGCAACCGAAAACCCGCGATTTCCCGTAAATCCCGTCGGCCCGTATAGTCGAATGTATACAAAGAAAGTAAGCAGGGAGTAAACTCATTTCCCGAACGATTTTTAAAATTATTTTTTCACCACTAAAACCCATGAGACTTGTAGTTTTCAAAAATATTTTCATTTTTGATGAGACGCCGAATGAAAGCAGTTTAATCGCCGGCAACCGAAAACCCGCGATTTCCCGTAAATCCCGTATAGTCGAATGTATACAAAGAAAGTAAGCAGGGAGTAAACTCATTTCCCGAACGATTTTTAAAATTATTTTTTCACCACTAAAACCCATGAGACTTGTAGTTTTCAAAAATATTTTCATTTTTGATGAGACGCCGAATGAAAGCAGTTTAATCGCCGGCAACCGAAAACCCGCGATTTCCCGTAAATCCCGTATAGTCGAATGTATACAAAGAAAGTAAGCAGGGAGTAAACTCATTTCCCGAACGATTTTTAAAATTATTTTTTCACCACTAAAACCCATGAGACTTGTAGTTTTCAAAAATATTTTCATTTTTGATGAGACGCCGAATGAAAGCAGTTTAATCGCCGGCAACCGAAAACCCGCGATTTCCCGTAAATCCCGTATAGTCGAATGTATACAAAGAAAGTAAGCAGGGAGTAAACTCATTTCCCGAACGATTTTTAAAATTATTTTTTCACCACTAAAACCCATGAGACTTGTAGTTTTCAAAAAATTTTCATTTTTGATGAGACGCCGAATGAAAGCAGTTTAATCGCCGGCAACCGAAAACCCGCGATTTCCCGTAAATCCCGTATAGTCGAATGTATACAAAGAAAGTAAGCAGGGAGTAAACTCATTTCCCGAACGATTTTTAAAATTATTTTTTCACCACTAAAACCCATGAGACTTGTAGTTTTCAAAAATATTTTCATTTTTGATGAGACGCCGAATGAAAGCAGTTTAATCGCCGGCAACCGAAAACCCGCGATTTCCCGTAAATCCCGGATAAGTCGAATGTATACAAAGAAAGTAAGCAGGGAGTAAACTCATTTCCCGAACGATTTTTAAAATTATTTTTTCACCACTAAAACCCATGAGACTTGTAGTTTTCAAAAATATTTTCATTTTTGATGAGACGCCGAATGAAAGCAGTTTAATCGCCGGCAACCGAAAACCCGCGATTTCCCGTAAATCCCGTCGCCCGTATAGTCGAATGTATACAAAGAAAGTAAGCAGGGAGTAAACTCATTTCCCGAACGATTTTTAAAATTATTTTTTCACCACTAAAACCCATGAGACTTGTAGTTTTCAAAAATATTTTCATTTTTGATGAGACGCCGAATGAAAGCAGTTTAATCGCCGGCAACCGAAAACCCGCGATTTCCCGTAAATCCCGTATAGTCGAATGTATACAAAGAAAGTAAGCAGGGAGTAAACTCATTTCCCGAACGATTTTTAAAATTATTTTTTCACCACTAAAACCCATGAGACTTGTAGTTTTCAAAAATATTTTCATTTTTGATGAGACGCCGAATGAAAGCAGTTTAATCGCCGGCAACCGAAAACCCGCGATTTCCCGTAAATCCCGTCGGCCCGTATAGTCGAATGTATACAAAGAAAGTAAGCAGGGAGTAAACTCATTTCCCGAACGATTTTTAAAATTATTTTTTCACCACTAAAACCCATGAGACTTGTAGTTTTCAAAAATATTTTCATTTTTGATGAGACGCCGAATGAAAGCAGTTTAATCGCCGGCAACCGAAAACCCGCGATTTCCCGTAAATCCCGTATAGTCGAATGTATACAAAGAAAGTAAGCAGGGAGTAAACTCATTTCCCGAACGATTTTTAAAATTATTTTTTCACCACTAAAACCCATGAGACTTGTAGTTTTCAAAAATATTTTCATTTTTGATGAGACGCCGAATGAAAGCAGTTTAATCGCCGGCAACCGAAAACCCGCGATTTCCCGTAAATCCCGTATAGTCGAATGTATACAAAGAAAGTAAGCAGGGAGTAAACTCATTTCCCGAACGATTTTTAAAATTATTTTTTCACCACTAAAACCCATGAGACTTGTAGTTTTCAAAAATATTTTCATTTTTGATGAGACGCCGAATGAAAGCAGTTTAATCGCCGGCAACCGAAAACCCGCGATTTCCCGTAAATCCCGTATTAGTCGAATGTATACAAAGAAAGTAAGCAGGGAGTAAACTCATTTCCCGAACGATTTTTAAAATTATTTTTTCACCACTAAAACCCATGAGACTTGTAGTTTTCAAAAATATTTTCATTTTTGATGAGACGCCGAATGAAAGCAGTTTAATCGCCGGCAACCGAAAACCCGCGATTTCCCGTAAATCCCGTCGGCCCGTATAGTCGAATGTATACAAAGAAAGTAAGCAGGGAGTAAACTCATTTCCCGAACGATTTTTAAAATTATTTTTTCACCACTAAAACCCATGAGACTTGTAGTTTTCAAAAATATTTTCATTTTTGATGAGACGCCGAATGAAAGCAGTTTAATCGCCGGCAACCGAAAACCCGCGATTTCCCGTAAATCCCGGATCGGCCCGTATAGTCGAATGTATACAAAGAAAGTAAGCAGGGAGTAAACTCATTTCCCGAACGATTTTTAAAATTATTTTTTCACCACTAAAACCCATGAGACTTGTAGTTTTCAAAAATATTTTCATTTTTGATGAGACGCCGAATGAAAGCAGTTTAATCGCCGGCAACCGAAAACCCGCGATTTCCCGTAAATCCCGTATAGTCGAATGTATACAAAGAAAGTAAGCAGGGAGTAAACTCATTTCCCGAACGATTTTTAAAATTATTTTTTCACCACTAAAACCCATGAGACTTGTAGTTTTCAAAAATATTTTCATTTTTGATGAGACGCCGAATGAAAGCAGTTTAATCGCCGGCAACCGAAAACCCGCGATTTCCCGTAAATCCCGTATAGTCGAATGTATACAAAGAAAGTAAGCAGGGAGTAAACTCATTTCCCGAACGATTTTTAAAATTATTTTTTCACCACTAAAACCCATGAGACTTGTAGTTTTCAAAAATATTTTCATTTTTGATGAGACGCCGAATGAAAGCAGTTTAATCGCCGGCAACCGAAAACCCGCGATTTCCCGTAAATCCCGTATAGTCGAATGTATACAAAGAAAGTAAGCAGGGAGTAAACTCATTTCCCGAACGATTTTTAAAATTATTTTTTCACCACTAAAACCCATGAGACTTGTAGTTTTCAAAAATATTTTCATTTTTGATGAGACGCCGAATGAAAGCAGTTTAATCGCCGGCAACCGAAAACCCGCGATTTCCCGTAAATCCCGTATAGTCGAATGTATACAAAGAAAGTAAGCAGGGAGTAAACTCATTTCCCGAACGATTTTTAAAATTATTTTTCACCACTAAAACCCATGAGACTTGTAGTTTTCAAAAATATTTTCATTTTTGATGAGACGCCGAATGAAAGCAGTTTAATCGC
>JASGCC010003714.1:0-22816 GCA_030067915.1 Hydractinia echinata | reverse complement strand
CCCGTATAGTCGAATGTATACAAAGAAAGTAAGCAGGGAGTAAACTCATTTCCCGAACGATTTTTAAAATTATTTTTTCACCACTAAAACCCATGAGACTTGTAGTTTTCAAAAATATTTTCATTTTTGATGAGACGCCGAATGAAAGCAGTTTAATCGCCGGCAACCGAAAACCCGCGATTTCCCGTAAATCCCGGGATCGGCCCGTATAGTCGAATGTATACAAAGAAAGTAAGCAGGAGTAAACTCATTTCCCGAACGATTTTTAAAATTATTTTTTCACCACTAAAACCCATGAGACTTGTAGTTTTCAAAAATATTTTCATTTTTGATGAGACGCCGAATGAAAGCAGTTTAATCGCCGGCAACCGAAAACCCGCGATTTCCCGTAAATCCCGGCTCGGCCCGTATAGTCGAATGTATACAAAGAAAGTAGCAGGGAGTAAACTCATTTCCCGAACGATTTTTAAAATTATTTTTTCACCACTAAAACCCATGAGACTTGTAGTTTTCAAAATATTTTCATTTTTGATGAGACGCCGAATGAAAGCAGTTTAATCGCCGGCAACCGAAAACCCGCGATTTCCCGTAAATCCCGGATCGGCCCGTATAGTCGAATGTATACAAAGAAAGTAAGCAGGGAGTAAACTCATTTCCCGAACGATTTTTAAAATTATTTTTTCACCACTAAAACCCATGAGACTTGTAGTTTTAAAAATATTTTCATTTTTGATGAGACGCCGAATGAAAGCAGTTTAATCGCCGGCAACCGAAAACCCGCGATTTCCCGTAAATCCCGGATCGGCCCGTATAGTCGAATGTATACAAAGAAAGTAAGCAGGGAGTAAACTCATTTCCCGAACGATTTTTAAAATTATTTTTTCACCACTAAAACCCATGAGACTTGTAGTTTTCAAAAATATTTTCATTTTTGATGAGACGCCGAATGAAAGCAGTTTAATCGCCGGCAACCGAAAACCCGCGATTTCCCGTAAATTCGGCCCGTATAGTCGAATGTATACAAAGAAAGTAAGCAGGGAGTAAACTCATTTCCCGAACGATTTTTAAAATTATTTTTTCACCACTAAAACCCATGAGACTTGTAGTTTTCAAAAATATTTTCATTTTTGATGAGACGCCGAATGAAAGCAGTTTAATCGCCGGCAACCGAAAACCCGCGATTTCCCGTAAATCCCGTATAGTCGAATGTATACAAAGAAAGTAAGCAGGAGTAAACTCATTTCCCGAACGATTTTTAAAATTATTTTTTCACCACTAAAACCCATGAGACTTGTAGTTTTCAAAAATATTTTCATTTTTGATGAGACGCCGAATGAAAGCAGTTTAATCGCCGGCAACCGAAAACCCGCGATTTCCCGTAAATCCCGTATAGTCGAATGTATACAAAGAAAGTAAGCAGGGAGTAAACTCATTTCCCGAACGATTTTTAAAATTATTTTTTCACCACTAAAACCCATGAGACTTGTAGTTTTCAAAAATATTTTCATTTTTGATGAGACGCCGAATGAAAGCAGTTTAATCGCCGGCAACCGAAAACCCGCGATTTCCCGTAAATCCCATCGGCCCGTATAGTCGAATGTATACAAAGAAAGTAAGCAGGAGTAAACTCATTTCCCGAACGATTTTTAAAATTATTTTTTCACCACTAAAACCCATGAGACTTGTAGTTTTCAAAAATATTTTCATTTTTGATGAGACGCCGAATGAAAGCAGTTTAATCGCCGGCAACCGAAAACCCGCGATTTCCCGTAAATCCCGTATAGTCGAATGTATACAAAGAAAGTAAGCAGGGAGTAAACTCATTTCCCGAACGATTTTTAAAATTATTTTTTCACCACTAAAACCCATGAGACTTGTAGTTTTCAAAAATATTTTCATTTTTGATGAGACGCCGAATGAAAGCAGTTTAATCGCCGGCAACCGAAAACCCGCGATTTCCCGTAAATCCCATCCCGTATAGTCGAATGTATACAAAGAAAGTAAGCAGGGAGTAAACTCATTTCCCGAACGATTTTTAAAATTATTTTTTCACCACTAAAACCCATGAGACTTGTAGTTTTCAAAAATATTTTCATTTTTGATGAGACGCCGAATGAAAGCAGTTTAATCGCCGGCAACCGAAAACCCGCGATTTCCCGTAAATCCCGGTCGGCCCGTATAGTCGAATGTATACAAAGAAAGTAAGCAGGGAGTAAACTCATTTCCCGAACGATTTTTAAAATTATTTTTTCACCACTAAAACCCATGAGACTTGTAGTTTTCAAAAATATTTTCATTTTTGATGAGACGCCGAATGAAAGCAGTTTAATCGCCGGCAACCGAAAACCCGCGATTTCCCGTAAATCCCGTATAGTCGAATGTATACAAAGAAAGTAAGCAGGGAGTAAACTCATTTCCCGAACGATTTTTAAAATTATTTTTTCACCACTAAAACCCATGAGACTTGTAGTTTTCAAAAATATTTTCATTTTTGATGAGACGCCGAATGAAAGCAGTTTAATCGCCGGCAACCGAAAACCCGCGATTTCCCGTAAATCCCGTATAGTCGAATGTATACAAAGAAAGTAAGCAGGGAGTAAACTCATTTCCCGAACGATTTTTAAAATTATTTTTTCACCACTAAAACCCATGAGACTTGTAGTTTTCAAAAATATTTTCATTTTTGATGAGACGCCGAATGAAAGCAGTTTAATCGCCGGCAACCGAAAACCCGCGATTTCCCGTAAATCCCGTATAGTCGAATGTATACAAAGAAAGTAAGCAGGGAGTAAACTCATTTCCCGAACGATTTTTAAAATTATTTTTTCACCACTAAAACCCATGAGACTTGTAGTTTTCAAAAATATTTTCATTTTTGATGAGACGCCGAATGAAAGCAGTTTAATCGCCGGCAACCGAAAACCCGCGATTTCCCGTAAATCCCGATCGGCCCGTATAGTCGAATGTATACAAAGTAAGCAGGAGTAAACTCATTTCCCGAACGATTTTTAAAATTATTTTTTCACCACTAAAACCCATGAGATTGTAGTTTTCAAAAATATTTTCATTTTTGATGAGACGCCGAATGAAAGCAGTTTAATCGCCGGCAACCGAAAACCCGCGATTTCCCGTAAATCCCGGATCGGCCCGTATAGTCGAATGTATACAAAGAAAGTAAGCAGGAGTAAACTCATTTCCCGAACGATTTTTAAAATTATTTTTTCACCACTAAAACCCATGAGACTTGTAGTTTTCAAAAATATTTTCATTTTTGATGAGACGCCGAATGAAAGCAGTTTAATCGCCGGCAACCGAAAACCCGCGATTTCCCGTAAATCCCGGCTCGGCCCGTATAGTCGAATGTATACAAAGAAAGTAAGCAGGGAGTAAACTCATTTCCCGAACGATTTTTAAAATTATTTTTTCACCACTAAAACCCATGAGACTTGTAGTTTTCAAAAATATTTTCATTTTTGATGAGACGCCGAATGAAAGCAGTTTAATCGCCGGCAACCGAAAACCCGCGATTTCCCGTAAATCCCGTATAGTCGAATGTATACAAAGAAAGTAAGCAGGGAGTAAACTCATTTCCCGAACGATTTTTAAAATTATTTTTTCACCACTAAAACCCATGAGACTTGTAGTTTTCAAAAATATTTTCATTTTTGATGAGACGCCGAATGAAAGCAGTTTAATCGCCGGCAACCGAAAACCCGCGATTTCCCGTAAATCCCGTATAGTCGAATGTATACAAAGAAAGTAAGCAGGGAGTAAACTCATTTCCCGAACGATTTTTAAAATTATTTTTTCACCACTAAAACCCATGAGACTTGTAGTTTTCAAAAATATTTTCATTTTTGATGAGACGCCGAATGAAAGCAGTTTAATCGCCGGCAACCGAAAACCCGCGATTTCCCGTAAATCCCATCGGCCCGTATAGTCGAATGTATACAAAGAAAGTAAGCAGGGAGTAAACTCATTTCCCGAACGATTTTTAAAATTATTTTTTCACCACTAAAACCCATGAGACTTGTAGTTTTCAAAAATATTTTCATTTTTGATGAGACGCCGAATGAAAGCAGTTTAATCGCCGGCAACCGAAAACCCGCGATTTCCCGTAAATCCCGTATAGTCGAATGTATACAAAGAAAGTAAGCAGGAGTAAACTCATTTCCCGAACGATTTTTAAAATTATTTTTTCACCACTAAAACCCATGAGACTTGTAGTTTTCAAAAATATTTTCATTTTTGATGAGACGCCGAATGAAAGCAGTTTAATCGCCGGCAACCGAAAACCCGCGATTTCCCGTAAATCCCATCGGCCCGTATAGTCGAATGTATACAAAGAAAGTAAGCAGGGAGTAAACTCATTTCCCGAACGATTTTTAAAATTATTTTTTCACCACTAAAACCCATGAGACTTGTAGTTTTCAAAAATATTTTCATTTTTGATGAGACGCCGAATGAAAGCAGTTTAATCGCCGGCAACCGAAAACCCGCGATTTCCCGTAAATCCCGTATAGTCGAATGTATACAAAGAAAGTAAGCAGGGAGTAAACTCATTTCCCGAACGATTTTTAAAATTATTTTTTCACCACTAAAACCCATGAGACTTGTAGTTTTCAAAAATATTTTCATTTTTGATGAGACGCCGAATGAAAGCAGTTTAATCGCCGGCAACCGAAAACCCGCGATTTCCCGTAAATCCCGGATCGGCCCGTATAGTCGAATGTATACAAAGAAAGTAAGCAGGGAGTAAACTCATTTCCCGAACGATTTTTAAAATTATTTTTTCACCACTAAAACCCATGAGACTTGTAGTTTTCAAAAATATTTTCATTTTTGATGAGACGCCGAATGAAAGCAGTTTAATCGCCGGCAACCGAAAACCCGCGATTTCCCGTAAATCCCTCGGCCCGTATAGTCGAATGTATACAAAGAAAGTAAGCAGGGAGTAAACTCATTTCCCGAACGATTTTTAAAATTATTTTTTCACCACTAAAACCCATGAGACTTGTAGTTTTCAAAAATATTTTCATTTTTGATGAGACGCCGAATGAAAGCAGTTTAATCGCCGGCAACCGAAAACCCGCGATTTCCCGTAAATCCCGTATAGTCGAATGTATACAAAGAAAGTAAGCAGGGAGTAAACTCATTTCCCGAACGATTTTTAAAATTATTTTTTCACCACTAAAACCCATGAGACTTGTAGTTTTCAAAAATATTTTCATTTTTGATGAGACGCCGAATGAAAGCAGTTTAATCGCCGGCAACCGAAAACCCGCGATTTCCCGTAAATCCCGTATAGTCGAATGTATACAAAGAAAGTAAGCAGGGAGTAAACTCATTTCCCGAACGATTTTTAAAATTATTTTTTCACCACTAAAACCCATGAGACTTGTAGTTTTCAAAAATATTTTCATTTTTGATGAGACGCCGAATGAAAGCAGTTTAATCGCCGGCAACCGAAAACCCGCGATTTCCCGTAAATCCCGTATAGTCGAATGTATACAAAGAAAGTAAGCAGGGAGTAAACTCATTTCCCGAACGATTTTTAAAATTATTTTTTCACCACTAAAACCCATGAGACTTGTAGTTTTCAAAAATATTTTCATTTTTGATGAGACGCCGAATGAAAGCAGTTTAATCGCCGGCAACCGAAAACCCGCGATTTCCCGTAAATCCCGGTCGGCCCGTATAGTCGAATGTATACAAAGAAAGTAAGCAGGGAGTAAACTCATTTCCCGAACGATTTTTAAAATTATTTTTTCACCACTAAAACCCATGAGACTTGTAGTTTTAAAAATATTTTCATTTTTGATGAGACGCCGAATGAAAGCAGTTTAATCGCCGGCAACCGAAAACCCGCGATTTCCCGTAAATCCCGTATAGTCGAATGTATACAAAGAAAGTAAGCAGGGAGTAAACTCATTTCCCGAACGATTTTTAAAATTATTTTTTCACCACTAAAACCCATGAGACTTGTAGTTTTCAAAAATATTTTCATTTTTGATGAGACGCCGAATGAAAGCAGTTTAATCGCCGGCAACCGAAAACCCGCGATTTCCCGTAAATCCCGGATCGGCCCGTATAGTCGAATGTATACAAAGAAAGTAAGCAGGGAGTAAACTCATTTCCCGAACGATTTTTAAAATTATTTTTTCACCACTAAAACCCATGAGACTTGTAGTTTTCAAAAATATTTTCATTTTTGATGAGACGCCGAATGAAAGCAGTTTAATCGCCGGCAACCGAAAACCCGCGATTTCCCGTAAATCCCGGATCGGCCCGTATAGTCGAATGTATACAAAGAAAGTAAGCAGGGAGTAAATTCATTTCCCGAACGATTTTTAAAATTATTTTTTCAAAAATCGTTTTGTTTTCAAAAATATTTTCATTTTTGATGAGACGCCGAATGAAAGCAGTTTAATCGCCGGCAACCGAAAACCCGCGATTTCCCGTAAATCCCGGGATCGGCCCGTATAGTCGAATGTATACAAAGAAAGTAAGCAGGGAGTAAACTCATTTCCCGAACGATTTTTAAAATTATTTTTTCACCACTAAAACCCATGAGACTTGTAGTTTTCAAAAATATTTTCATTTTTGATGAGACGCCGAATGAAAGCAGTTTAATCGCCGGCAACCGAAAACCCGCGATTTCCCGTAAATCCCGGACTCGGCCCGTATAGTCGAATGTATACAAAGAAAGTAAGCAGGGAGTAAACTCATTTCCCGAACGATTTTTAAAATTATTTTTTCACCACTAAAACCCATGAGACTTGTAGTTTTCAAAAATATTTTCATTTTTGATGAGACGCCGAATGAAAGCAGTTTAATCGCCGGCAACCGAAAACCCGCGATTTCCCGTAAATCCCATCGGCCCGTATAGTCGAATGTATACAAAGAAAGTAAGCAGGGAGTAAACTCATTTCCCGAACGATTTTTAAAATTATTTTTTCACCACTAAAACCCATGAGACTTGTAGTTTTCAAAAATATTTTCATTTTTGATGAGACGCCGAATGAAAGCAGTTTAATCGCCGGCAACCGAAAACCCGCGATTTCCCGTAAATCCCGGGCTCGGCCCGTATAGTCGAATGTATACAAAGAAAGTAAGCAGGGAGTAAACTCATTTCCCGAACGATTTTTAAAATTATTTTTTCACCACTAAAACCCATGAGACTTGTATTTCAAAAATATTTTCATTTTTGATGAGACGCCGAATGAAAGCAGTTTAATCGCCGGCAACCGAAAACCCGCGATTTCCCGTAAATCCCGTATAGTCGAATGTATACAAAGAAAGTAAGCAGGGAGTAAACTCATTTCCCGAACGATTTTTAAAATTATTTTTTCACCACTAAAACCCATGAGACTTGTAGTTTTCAAAAATATTTTCATTTTTGATGAGACGCCGAATGAAAGCAGTTTAATCGCCGGCAACCGAAAACCCGCGATTTCCCGTAAATCCCGTATAGTCGAATGTATACAAAGAAAGTAAGCAGGGAGTAAACTCATTTCCCGAACGATTTTTAAAATTATTTTTTCACCACTAAAACCCATGAGACTTGTAGTTTTCAAAAATATTTTCATTTTTGATGAGACGCCGAATGAAAGCAGTTTAATCGCCGGCAACCGAAAACCCGCGATTTCCCGTAAATCCCATCGGCCCGTATAGTCGAATGTATACAAAGAAAGTAAGCAGGGAGTAAACTCATTTCCCGAACGATTTTTAAAATTATTTTTTCACCACTAAAACCCATGAGACTTGTAGTTTTCAAAAATATTTTCATTTTTGATGAGACGCCGAATGAAAGCAGTTTAATCGCCGGCAACCGAAAACCCGCGATTTCCCGTAAATCCCGTATAGTCGAATGTATACAAAGAAAGTAAGCAGGGAGTAAACTCATTTCCCGAACGATTTTTAAAATTATTTTTTCACCACTAAAACCCATGAGACTTGTAGTTTTCAAAAATATTTTCATTTTTGATGAGACGCCGAATGAAAGCAGTTTAATCGCCGGCAACCGAAAACCCGCGATTTCCCGTAAATCCCGGATCGGCCCGTATAGTCGAATGTATACAAAGAAAGTAAGCAGGGAGTAAACTCATTTCCCGAACGATTTTTAAAATTATTTTTTCACCACTAAAACCCATGAGACTTGTAGTTTTCAAAAATATTTTCATTTTTGATGAGACGCCGAATGAAAGCAGTTTAATCGCCGGCAACCGAAAACCCGCGATTTCCCGTAAATCCCATCGGCCCGTATAGTCGAATGTATACAAAGAAAGTAAGCAGGGAGTAAACTCATTTCCCGAACGATTTTTAAAATTATTTTTTCACCACTAAAACCCATGAGACTTGTAGTTTTCAAAAATATTTTCATTTTTGATGAGACGCCGAATGAAAGCAGTTTAATCGCCGGCAACCGAAAACCCGCGATTTCCCGTAAATCCCATCGGCCCGTATAGTCGAATGTATACAAAGAAAGTAAGCAGGGAGTAAACTCATTTCCCGAACGATTTTTAAAATTATTTTTTCACCACTAAAACCCATGAGACTTGTAGTTTTCAAAAATATTTTCATTTTTGATGAGACGCCGAATGAAAGCAGTTTAATCGCCGGCAACCGAAAACCCGCGATTTCCCGTAAATCCCGGCTCGGCCCGTATAGTCGAATGTATACAAAGAAAGTAAGCAGGGAGTAAACTCATTTCCCGAACGATTTTTAAAATTATTTTTTCACCACTAAAACCCATGAGACTTGTAGTTTTCAAAAATATTTTCATTTTTGATGAGACGCCGAATGAAAGCAGTTTAATCGCCGGCAACCGAAAACCCGCGATTTCCCGTAAATCCCATCGGCCCGTATAGTCGAATGTATACAAAGAAAGTAAGCAGGGAGTAAACTCATTTCCCGAACGATTTTTAAAATTATTTTTTCACCACTAAAACCCATGAGACTTGTAGTTTTCAAAAATATTTTCATTTTTGATGAGACGCCGAATGAAAGCAGTTTAATCGCCGGCAACCGAAAACCCGCGATTTCCCGTAAATCCCGGATCGGCCCGTATAGTCGAATGTATACAAAGAAAGTAAGCAGGGAGTAAACTCATTTCCCGAACGATTTTTAAAATTATTTTTTCACCACTAAAACCCATGAGACTTGTAGTTTTCAAAAATATTTTCATTTTTGATGAGACGCCGAATGAAAGCAGTTTAATCGCCGGCAACCGAAAACCCGCGATTTCCCGTAAATCCCGGCTCGGCCCGTATAGTCGAATGTATACAAAGAAAGTAAGCAGGGAGTAAACTCATTTCCCGAACGATTTTTAAAATTATTTTTTCACCACTAAAACCCATGAGACTTGTAGTTTTCAAAATATTTTCATTTTTGATGAGACGCCGAATGAAAGCAGTTTAATCGCCGGCAACCGAAAACCCGCGATTTCCCGTAAATCCCGTATAGTCGAATGTATACAAAGAAAGTAAGCAGGGAGTAAACTCATTTCCCGAACGATTTTTAAAATTATTTTTTCACCACTAAAACCCATGAGACTTGTAGTTTTCAAAAATATTTTCATTTTTGATGAGACGCCGAATGAAAGCAGTTTAATCGCCGGCAACCGAAAACCCGCGATTTCCCGTAAATCCCGTATAGTCGAATGTATACAAAGAAAGTAAGCAGGGAGTAAACTCATTTCCCGAACGATTTTTAAAATTATTTTTTCACCACTAAAACCCATGAGACTTGTAGTTTTCAAAAATATTTTCATTTTTGATGAGACGCCGAATGAAAGCAGTTTAATCGCCGGCAACCGAAAACCCGCGATTTCCCGTAAATCCCATCGGCCCGTATAGTCGAATGTATACAAAGAAAGTAAGCAGGAGTAAACTCATTTCCCGAACGATTTTTAAAATTATTTTTTCACCACTAAAACCCATGAGACTTGTAGTTTTCAAAAATATTTTCATTTTTGATGAGACGCCGAATGAAAGCAGTTTAATCGCCGGCAACCGAAAACCCGCGATTTCCCGTAAATCCCGTATAGTCGAATGTATACAAAGAAAGTAAGCAGGGAGTAAACTCATTTCCCGAACGATTTTTAAAATTATTTTTTCACCACTAAAACCCATGAGACTTGTAGTTTTCAAAAATATTTTCATTTTTGATGAGACGCCGAATGAAAGCAGTTTAATCGCCGGCAACCGAAAACCCGCGATTTCCCGTAAATCCCGGATCGGCCCGTATAGTCGAATGTATACAAAGAAAGTAAGCAGGGAGTAAACTCATTTCCCGAACGATTTTTAAAATTATTTTTTCACCACTAAAACCCATGAGACTTGTAGTTTTCAAAAATTTTTCATTTTTGATGAGACGCCGAATGAAAGCAGTTTAATCGCCGGCAACCGAAAACCCGCGATTTCCCGTAAATCCCGTCGGCCCGTATAGTCGAATGTATACAAAGAAAGTAAGCAGGGAGTAAACTCATTTCCCGAACGATTTTTAAAATTATTTTTTCACCACTAAAACCCATGAGACTTGTAGTTTTCAAAAATATTTTCATTTTTGATGAGACGCCGAATGAAAGCAGTTTAATCGCCGGCAACCGAAAACCCGCGATTTCCCGTAAATCCCGTATAGTCGAATGTATACAAAGAAAGTAAGCAGGGAGTAAACTCATTTCCCGAACGATTTTTAAAATTATTTTTTCACCACTAAAACCCATGAGACTTGTAGTTTTCAAAAATATTTTCATTTTTGATGAGACGCCGAATGAAAGCAGTTTAATCGCCGGCAACCGAAAACCCGCGATTTCCCGTAAATCCCGTATAGTCGAATGTATACAAAGAAAGTAAGCAGGAGTAAACTCATTTCCCGAACGATTTTTAAAATTATTTTTTCACCACTAAAACCCATGAGACTTGTAGTTTTCAAAAATATTTTCATTTTTGATGAGACGCCGAATGAAAGCAGTTTAATCGCCGGCAACCGAAAACCCGCGATTTCCCGTAAATCCCGTATAGTCGAATGTATACAAAGAAAGTAAGCAGGGAGTAAACTCATTTCCCGAACGATTTTTAAAATTATTTTTTCACCACTAAAACCCATGAGACTTGTAGTTTTCAAAAATATTTTCATTTTTGATGAGACGCCGAATGAAAGCAGTTTAATCGCCGGCAACCGAAAACCCGCGATTTCCCGTAAATCCCGGATCGGCCCGTATAGTCGAATGTATACAAAGAAAGTAAGCAGGGAGTAAACTCATTTCCCGAACGATTTTTAAAATTATTTTTTCACCACTAAAACCCATGAGACTTGTAGTTTTCAAAAATATTTTCATTTTTGATGAGACGCCGAATGAAAGCAGTTTAATCGCCGGCAACCGAAAACCCGCGATTTCCCGTAAATCCCGGTCGGCCCGTATAGTCGAATGTATACAAAGAAAGTAAGCAGGGAGTAAACTCATTTCCCGAACGATTTTTAAAATTATTTTTTCACCACTAAAACCCATGAGACTTGTAGTTTTCAAAAATATTTTCATTTTTGATGAGACGCCGAATGAAAGCAGTTTAATCGCCGGCAACCGAAAACCCGCGATTTCCCGTAAATCCCTCGGCCCGTATAGTCGAATGTATACAAAGAAAGTAAGCAGGGAGTAAACTCATTTCCCGAACGATTTTTAAAATTATTTTTTCACCACTAAAACCCATGAGACTTGTAGTTTTCAAAAATATTTTCATTTTTGATGAGACGCCGAATGAAAGCAGTTTAATCGCCGGCAACCGAAAACCCGCGATTTCCCGTAAATCCCGTATAGTCGAATGTATACAAAGAAAGTAAGCAGGGAGTAAACTCATTTCCCGAACGATTTTTAAAATTATTTTTTCACCACTAAAACCCATGAGACTTGTAGTTTTCAAAAATATTTTCATTTTTGATGAGACGCCGAATGAAAGCAGTTTAATCGCCGGCAACCGAAAACCCGCGATTTCCCGTAAATCCCGTATAGTCGAATGTATACAAAGAAAGTAAGCAGGGAGTAAACTCATTTCCCGAACGATTTTTAAAATTATTTTTTCACCACTAAAACCCATGAGACTTGTAGTTTTCAAAAATATTTTCATTTTTGATGAGACGCCGAATGAAAGCAGTTTAATCGCCGGCAACCGAAAACCCGCGATTTCCCGTAAATCCCGGATCGGCCCGTATAGTCGAATGTATACAAAGAAAGTAAGCAGGAGTAAACTCATTTCCCGAACGATTTTTAAAATTATTTTTTCACCACTAAAACCCATGAGACTTGTAGTTTTCAAAAATATTTTCATTTTTGATGAGACGCCGAATGAAAGCAGTTTAATCGCCGGCAACCGAAAACCCGCGATTTCCCGTAAATCCCGTATAGTCGAATGTATACAAAGAAAGTAAGCAGGGAGTAAACTCATTTCCCGAACGATTTTTAAAATTATTTTTTCACCACTAAAACCCATGAGACTTGTAGTTTTCAAAAATATTTTCATTTTTGATGAGACGCCGAATGAAAGCAGTTTAATCGCCGGCAACCGAAAACCCGCGATTTCCCGTAAATCCCATCGGCCCGTATAGTCGAATGTATACAAAGAAAGTAAGCAGGGAGTAAACTCATTTCCCGAACGATTTTTAAAATTATTTTTTCACCACTAAAACCCATGAGACTTGTAGTTTTCAAAAATTTTTCATTTTTGATGAGACGCCGAATGAAAGCAGTTTAATCGCCGGCAACCGAAAACCCGCGATTTCCCGTAAATCCCGTATAGTCGAATGTATACAAAGAAAGTAAGCAGGGAGTAAACTCATTTCCCGAACGATTTTTAAAATTATTTTTTCACCACTAAAACCCATGAGACTTGTAGTTTTCAAAAATATTTTCATTTTTGATGAGACGCCGAATGAAAGCAGTTTAATCGCCGGCAACCGAAAACCCGCGATTTCCCGTAAATCCCATCGGCCCGTATAGTCGAATGTATACAAAGAAAGTAAGCAGGGAGTAAACTCATTTCCCGAACGATTTTTAAAATTATTTTTTCACCACTAAAACCCATGAGACTTGTAGTTTTCAAAAATATTTTCATTTTTGATGAGACGCCGAATGAAAGCAGTTTAATCGCCGGCAACCGAAAACCCGCGATTTCCCGTAAATCCCGTATAGTCGAATGTATACAAAGAAAGTAAGCAGGGAGTAAACTCATTTCCCGAACGATTTTTAAAATTATTTTTTCACCACTAAAACCCATGAGACTTGTAGTTTTCAAAAATATTTTCATTTTTGATGAGACGCCGAATGAAAGCAGTTTAATCGCCGGCAACCGAAAACCCGCGATTTCCCGTAAATCCCATCGGCCCGTATAGTCGAATGTATACAAAGAAAGTAAGCAGGGAGTAAACTCATTTCCCGAACGATTTTTAAAATTATTTTTTCACCACTAAAACCCATGAGACTTGTAGTTTTCAAAAATTTTTCATTTTTGATGAGACGCCGAATGAAAGCAGTTTAATCGCCGGCAACCGAAAACCCGCGATTTCCCGTAAATCCCTCGGCCCGTATAGTCGAATGTATACAAAGAAAGTAAGCAGGGAGTAAACTCATTTCCCGAACGATTTTTAAAATTATTTTTTCACCACTAAAACCCATGAGACTTGTAGTTTTCAAAAATATTTTCATTTTTGATGAGACGCCGAATGAAAGCAGTTTAATCGCCGGCAACCGAAAACCCGCGATTTCCCGTAAATCCCGTATAGTCGAATGTATACAAAGAAAGTAAGCAGGGAGTAAACTCATTTCCCGAACGATTTTTAAAATTATTTTTTCACCACTAAAACCCATGAGACTTGTAGTTTTCAAAAATATTTTCATTTTTGATGAGACGCCGAATGAAAGCAGTTTAATCGCCGGCAACCGAAAACCCGCGATTTCCCGTAAATCCCGTATAGTCGAATGTATACAAAGAAAGTAAGCAGGGAGTAAACTCATTTCCCGAACGATTTTTAAAATTATTTTTTCACCACTAAAACCCATGAGACTTGTAGTTTTCAAAAATATTTTCATTTTTGATGAGACGCCGAATGAAAGCAGTTTAATCGCCGGCAACCGAAAACCCGCGATTTCCCGTAAATCCCGTATAGTCGAATGTATACAAAGAAAGTAAGCAGGGAGTAAACTCATTTCCCGAACGATTTTTAAAATTATTTTTTCACCACTAAAACCCATGAGACTTGTAGTTTTCAAAAATATTTTCATTTTTGATGAGACGCCGAATGAAAGCAGTTTAATCGCCGGCAACCGAAAACCCGCGATTTCCCGTAAATCCCGGATCGGCCCGTATAGTCGAATGTATACAAAGAAAGTAAGCAGGAGTAAACTCATTTCCCGAACGATTTTTAAAATTATTTTTTCACCACTAAAACCCATGAGACTTGTAGTTTTCAAAAATATTTTCATTTTTGATGAGACGCCGAATGAAAGCAGTTTAATCGCCGGCAACCGAAAACCCGCGATTTCCCGTAAATCCCGGATCGGCCCGTATAGTCGAATGTATACAAAGAAAGTAAGCAGGGAGTAAACTCATTTCCCGAACGATTTTTAAAATTATTTTTTCACCACTAAAACCCATGAGTTGTAGTTTTCAAAAATATTTTCATTTTTGATGAGACGCCGAATGAAAGCAGTTTAATCGCCGGCAACCGAAAACCCGCGATTTCCCGTAAATCCCGGATCGGCCCGTATAGTCGAATGTATACAAAGAAAGTAAGCAGGGAGTAAACTCATTTCCCGAACGATTTTTAAAATTATTTTTTCACCACTAAAACCCATGAGACTTGTAGTTTTCAAAAATATTTTCATTTTTGATGAGACGCCGAATGAAAGCAGTTTAATCGCCGGCAACCGAAAACCCGCGATTTCCCGTAAATCCGGATCGGCCCGTATAGTCGAATGTATACAAAGAAAGTAAGCAGGGAGTAAACTCATTTCCCGAACGATTTTTAAAATTATTTTTTCACCACTAAAACCCATGAGACTTGTAGTTTTCAAAAATATTTTCATTTTTGATGAGACGCCGAATGAAAGCAGTTTAATCGCCGGCAACCGAAAACCCGCGATTTCCCGTAAATCCCATCGGCCCGTATAGTCGAATGTATACAAAGAAAGTAAGCAGGAGTAAACTCATTTCCCGAACGATTTTTAAAATTATTTTTTCACCACTAAAACCCATGAGACTTGTAGTTTTCAAAAATATTTTCATTTTTGATGAGACGCCGAATGAAAGCAGTTTAATCGCCGGCAACCGAAAACCCGCGATTTCCCGTAAATCCCGGTCGGCCCGTATAGTCGAATGTATACAAAGAAAGTAAGCAGGGAGTAAACTCATTTCCCGAACGATTTTTAAAATTATTTTTTCACCACTAAAACCCATGAGACTTGTAGTTTTCAAAAATATTTTCATTTTTGATGAGACGCCGAATGAAAGCAGTTTAATCGCCGGCAACCGAAAACCCGCGATTTCCCGTAAATCCCGGCCTCGGCCCGTATAGTCGAATGTATACAAAGAAAGTAAGCAGGGAGTAAACTCATTTCCCGAACGATTTTTAAAATTATTTTTTCACCACTAAAACCCATGAGACTTGTAGTTTTCAAAAATATTTTCATTTTTGATGAGACGCCGAATGAAAGCAGTTTAATCGCCGGCAACCGAAAACCCGCGATTTCCCGTAAATCCCGTATAGTCGAATGTATACAAAGAAAGTAAGCAGGGAGTAAACTCATTTCCCGAACGATTTTTAAAATTATTTTTTCACCACTAAAACCCATGAGACTTGTAGTTTTCAAAAATATTTTCATTTTTGATGAGACGCCGAATGAAAGCAGTTTAATCGCCGGCAACCGAAAACCCGCGATTTCCCGTAAATCCCGTATAGTCGAATGTATACAAAGAAAGTAAGCAGGGAGTAAACTCATTTCCCGAACGATTTTTAAAATTTTTTTTCACCACTAAAACCCATGAGACTTGTAGTTTTCAAAAATATTTTCATTTTTGATGAGACGCCGAATGAAAGCAGTTTAATCGCCGGCAACCGAAAACCCGCGATTTCCCGTAAATCCCATCGGCCCGTATAGTCGAATGTATACAAAGAAAGTAAGCAGGGAGTAAACTCATTTCCCGAACGATTTTTAAAATTATTTTTTCACCACTAAAACCCATGAGACTTGTAGTTTTCAAAAATATTTTCATTTTTGATGAGACGCCGAATGAAAGCAGTTTAATCGCCGGCAACCGAAAACCCGCGATTTCCCGTAAATCCCGTATAGTCGAATGTATACAAAGAAAGTAAGCAGGGAGTAAACTCATTTCCCGAACGATTTTTAAAATTATTTTTTCACCACTAAAACCCATGAGACTTGTAGTTTTCAAAAATATTTTCATTTTTGATGAGACGCCGAATGAAAGCAGTTTAATCGCCGGCAACCGAAAACCCGCGATTTCCCGTAAATCCCATCGGCCCGTATAGTCGAATGTATACAAAGAAAGTAAGCAGGGAGTAAACTCATTTCCCGAACGATTTTTAAAATTATTTTTTCACCACTAAAACCCATGAGACTTGTAGTTTTCAAAAATATTTTCATTTTTGATGAGACGCCGAATGAAAGCAGTTTAATCGCCGGCAACCGAAAACCCGCGATTTCCCGTAAATCCCTCCCGTATAGTCGAATGTATACAAAGAAAGTAAGCAGGGAGTAAACTCATTTCCCGAACGATTTTTAAAATTATTTTTTCACCACTAAAACCCATGAGACTTGTAGTTTTCAAAAATATTTTCATTTTTGATGAGACGCCGAATGAAAGCAGTTTAATCGCCGGCAACCGAAAACCCGCGATTTCCCGTAAATCCCGTATAGTCGAATGTATACAAAGAAAGTAAGCAGGGAGTAAACTCATTTCCCGAACGATTTTTAAAATTATTTTTTCACCACTAAAACCCATGAGACTTGTAGTTTTCAAAAATATTTTCATTTTTGATGAGACGCCGAATGAAAGCAGTTTAATCGCCGGCAACCGAAAACCCGCGATTTCCCGTAAATCCCGTATAGTCGAATGTATACAAAGAAAGTAAGCAGGGAGTAAACTCATTTCCCGAACGATTTTTAAAATTATTTTTTCACCACTAAAACCCATGAGACTTGTAGTTTTCAAAAATATTTTCATTTTTGATGAGACGCCGAATGAAAGCAGTTTAATCGCCGGCAACCGAAAACCCGCGATTTCCCGTAAATCCCGTATAGTCGAATGTATACAAAGAAAGTAAGCAGGGAGTAAACTCATTTCCCGAACGATTTTTAAAATTATTTTTTCACCACTAAAACCCATGAGACTTGTAGTTTTCAAAAATATTTTCATTTTTGATGAGACGCCGAATGAAAGCAGTTTAATCGCCGGCAACCGAAAACCCGCGATTTCCCGTAAATCCCGTATAGTCGAATGTATACAAAGAAAGTAAGCAGGGAGTAAACTCATTTCCCGAACGATTTTTAAAATTATTTTTTCACCACTAAAACCCATGAGACTTGTAGTTTTCAAAAATATTTTCATTTTTGATGAGACGCCGAATGAAAGCAGTTTAATCGCCGGCAACCGAAAACCCGCGATTTCCCGTAAATCCCGGATCGGCCCGTATAGTCGAATGTATACAAAGAAAGTAAGCAGGGAGTAAACTCATTTCCCGAACGATTTTTAAAATTATTTTTTCACCACTAAAACCCATGAGACTTGTAGTTTTCAAAAATATTTTCATTTTTGATGAGACGCCGAATGAAAGCAGTTTAATCGCCGGCAACCGAAAACCCGCGATTTCCCGTAAATCCCGGATCGCCCGTATAGTCGAATGTATACAAAGAAAGTAAGCAGGGAGTAAACTCATTTCCCGAACGATTTTTAAAATTATTTTTTCACCACTAAAACCCATGAGACTTGTAGTTTTCAAAAATTTTTCATTTTTGATGAGACGCCGAATGAAAGCAGTTTAATCGCCGGCAACCGAAAACCCGCGATTTCCCGTAAATCCCGGGTCGGCCCGTATAGTCGAATGTATACAAAGAAAGTAAGCAGGGAGTAAACTCATTTCCCGAACGATTTTTAAAATTATTTTTTCACCACTAAAACCCATGAGACTTGTAGTTTTCAAAAATATTTTCATTTTTGATGAGACGCCGAATGAAAGCAGTTTAATCGCCGGCAACCGAAAACCCGCGATTTCCCGTAAATCCCGTATAGTCGAATGTATACAAAGAAAGTAAGCAGGGAGTAAACTCATTTCCCGAACGATTTTTAAAATTATTTTTTCACCACTAAAACCCATGAGACTTGTAGTTTTCAAAAATATTTTCATTTTTGATGAGACGCCGAATGAAAGCAGTTTAATCGCCGGCAACCGAAAACCCGCGATTTCCCGTAAATCCCGTATAGTCGAATGTATACAAAGAAAGTAAGCAGGGAGTAAACTCATTTCCCGAACGATTTTTAAAATTATTTTTTCACCACTAAAACCCATGAGACTTGTAGTTTTCAAAAATATTTTCATTTTTGATGAGACGCCGAATGAAAGCAGTTTAATCGCCGGCAACCGAAAACCCGCGATTTCCCGTAAATCCCGTATAGTCGAATGTATACAAAGAAAGTAAGCAGGGAGTAAACTCATTTCCCGAACGATTTTTAAAATTATTTTTTCACCACTAAAACCCATGAGACTTGTAGTTTTCAAAAATATTTTCATTTTTGATGAGACGCCGAATGAAAGCAGTTTAATCGCCGGCAACCGAAAACCCGCGATTTCCCGTAAATCCCGTATAGTCGAATGTATACAAAGAAAGTAAGCAGGGAGTAAACTCATTTCCCGAACGATTTTTAAAATTATTTTTTCACCACTAAAACCCATGAGACTTGTAGTTTTCAAAAATATTTTCATTTTTGATGAGACGCCGAATGAAAGCAGTTTAATCGCCGGCAACCGAAAACCCGCGATTTCCCGTAAATCCGGCTCGGTATAGTCGAATGTATACAAAGAAAGTAAGCAGGGAGTAAACTCATTTCCCGAACGATTTTTAAAATTATTTTTTCACCACTAAAACCCATGAGACTTGTAGTTTTCAAAAAATTTTCATTTTTGATGAGACGCCGAATGAAAGCAGTTTAATCGCCGGCAACCGAAAACCCGCGATTTCCCGTAAATCCCGTATAGTCGAATGTATACAAAGAAAGTAAGCAGGGAGTAAACTCATTTCCCGAACGATTTTTAAAATTATTTTTTCACCACTAAAACCCATGAGACTTGTAGTTTTCAAAAATATTTTCATTTTTGATGAGACGCCGAATGAAAGCAGTTTAATCGCCGGCAACCGAAAACCCGCGATTTCCCGTAAATCCATCGGCCCGTATAGTCGAATGTATACAAAGAAAGTAAGCAGGGAGTAAACTCATTTCCCGAACGATTTTTAAAATTATTTTTTCACCACTAAAACCCATGAGACTTGTAGTTTTCAAAAATATTTTCATTTTTGATGAGACGCCGAATGAAAGCAGTTTAATCGCCGGCAACCGAAAACCCGCGATTTCCCGTAAATCCCGGCTCGGCCCGTATAGTCGAATGTATACAAAGAAAGTAAGCAGGGAGTAAACTCATTTCCCGAACGATTTTTAAAATTATTTTTTCACCACTAAAACCCATGAGACTTGTAGTTTTCAAAAATATTTTCATTTTTGATGAGACGCCGAATGAAAGCAGTTTAATCGCCGGCAACCGAAAACCCGCGATTTCCCGTAAATCCCGTATAGTCGAATGTATACAAAGAAAGTAAGCAGGGAGTAAACTCATTTCCCGAACGATTTTTAAAATTATTTTTTCACCACTAAAACCCATGAGACTTGTAGTTTTCAAAATATTTTCATTTTTGATGAGACGCCGAATGAAAGCAGTTTAATCGCCGGCAACCGAAAACCCGCGATTTCCCGTAAATCCCGGTCGGCCCGTATAGTCGAATGTATACAAAGAAAGTAAGCAGGGAGTAAACTCATTTCCCGAACGATTTTTAAAATTTTTTTCACCACTAAAACCCATGAGACTTGTAGTTTTCAAAAATATTTTCATTTTTGATGAGACGCCGAATGAAAGCAGTTTAATCGCCGGCAACCGAAAACCCGCGATTTCCCGTAAATCCCGTCGGCCCTAGTCGAATGTATACAAAGAAAGTAAGCAGGGAGTAAACTCATTTCCCGAACGATTTTTAAAATTATTTTTTCACCACTAAAACCCATGAGACTTGTAGTTTTCAAAAATATTTTCATTTTTGATGAGACGCCGAATGAAAGCAGTTTAATCGCCGGCAACCGAAAACCCGCGATTTCCCGTAAATCCCGTATAGTCGAATGTATACAAAGAAAGTAAGCAGGGAGTAAACTCATTTCCCGAACGATTTTTAAAATTATTTTTTCACCACTAAAACCCATGAGACTTGTAGTTTTCAAAAATATTTTCATTTTTGATGAGACGCCGAATGAAAGCAGTTTAATCGCCGGCAACCGAAAACCCGCGATTTCCCGTAAATCCCGGATCGGCCCGTATAGTCGAATGTATACAAAGAAAGTAAGCAGGGAGTAAACTCATTTCCCGAACGATTTTTAAAATTATTTTTTCACCACTAAAACCCATGAGACTTGTAGTTTTCAAAAATATTTTCATTTTTGATGAGACGCCGAATGAAAGCAGTTTAATCGCCGGCAACCGAAAACCCGCGATTTCCCGTAAATCGGCCCGTATAGTCGAATGTATACAAAGAAAGTAAGCAGGGAGTAAACTCATTTCCCGAACGATTTTTAAAATTATTTTTTCACCACTAAAACCCATGAGACTTGTAGTTTTCAAAAATATTTTCATTTTTGATGAGACGCCGAATGAAAGCAGTTTAATCGCCGGCAACCGAAAACCCGCGATTTCCCGTAAATCCCGTATAGTCGAATGTATACAAAGAAAGTAAGCAGGGAGTAAACTCATTTCCCGAACGATTTTTAAAATTATTTTTTCACCACTAAAACCCATGAGACTTGTAGTTTTCAAAAATATTTTCATTTTTGATGAGACGCCGAATGAAAGCAGTTTAATCGCCGGCAACCGAAAACCCGCGATTTCCCGTAAATCCCGGCTCGGCCCGTATAGTCGAATGTATACAAAGAAAGTAAGCAGGGAGTAAACTCATTTCCCGAACGATTTTTAAAATTATTTTTTCACCACTAAAACCCATGAGACTTGTAGTTTTCAAAAATATTTTCATTTTTGATGAGACGCCGAATGAAAGCAGTTTAATCGCCGGCAACCGAAAACCCGCGATTTCCCGTAAATCCCGGCTCGGCCCGTATAGTCGAATGTATACAAAGAAAGTAAGCAGGGAGTAAACTCATTTCCCGAACGATTTTTAAAATTATTTTTTCACCACTAAAACCCATGAGACTTGTAGTTTTCAAAAATATTTTCATTTTTGATGAGACGCCGAATGAAAGCAGTTTAATCGCCGGCAACCGAAAACCCGCGATTTCCCGTAAATCCCGGCTCGGCCCGTATAGTCGAATGTATACAAAGAAAGTAAGCAGGGAGTAAACTCATTTCCCGAACGATTTTTAAAATTATTTTTTCACCACTAAAACCCATGAGACTTGTAGTTTTCAAAAATATTTTCATTTTTGATGAGACGCCGAATGAAAGCAGTTTAATCGCCGGCAACCGAAAACCCGCGATTTCCCGTAAATCGGCCCGTATAGTCGAATGTATACAAAGAAAGTAAGCAGGGAGTAAACTCATTTCCCGAACGATTTTTAAAATTATTTTTTCACCACTAAAACCCATGAGACTTGTAGTTTTAAAAATATTTTCATTTTTGATGAGACGCCGAATGAAAGCAGTTTAATCGCCGGCAACCGAAAACCCGCGATTTCCCGTAAATCCCGGCTCGGCCCGTATAGTCGAATGTATACAAAGAAAGTAGCAGGGAGTAAACTCATTTCCCGAACGATTTTTAAAATTATTTTTTCACCACTAAAACCCATGAGACTTGTAGTTTTCAAAAATATTTTCATTTTTGATGAGACGCCGAATGAAAGCAGTTTAATCGCCGGCAACCGAAAACCCGCGATTTCCCGTAAATCCCGGCTCGGCCCGTATAGTCGAATGTATACAAAGAAAGTAAGCAGGGAGTAAACTCATTTCCCGAACGATTTTTAAAATTATTTTTTCACCACTAAAACCCATGAGACTTGTAGTTTTCAAAAATTTTTCATTTTTGATGAGACGCCGAATGAAAGCAGTTTAATCGCCGGCAACCGAAAACCCGCGATTTCCCGTAAATCCGGCTCGGCCCGTATAGTCGAATGTATACAAAGAAAGTAAGCAGGGAGTAAACTCATTTCCCGAACGATTTTTAAAATTATTTTTTCACCACTAAAACCCATGAGACTTGTAGTTTTCAAAAATATTTTCATTTTTGATGAGACGCCGAATGAAAGCAGTTTAATCGCCGGCAACCGAAAACCCGCGATTTCCCGTAAATCCCGTATAGTCGAATGTATACAAAGAAAGTAAGCAGGAGTAAACTCATTTCCCGAACGATTTTTAAAATTATTTTTTCACCACTAAAACCCATGAGACTTGTAGTTTTAAAAATTTTTCATTTTTGATGAGACGCCGAATGAAAGCAGTTTAATCGCCGGCAACCGAAAACCCGCGATTTCCCGTAAATCCCGTA